>JAQBSW010001159.1:0-146924 GCA_029291075.1 Eudiplozoon nipponicum
AAATGCATATGTATAGGTGAACGAAACCAGTATACTGGATGAACTCCGTTTGCGGCTTTATGCTTTGCTAAGTTTATACTAAAATATGTATATATGTAATCGAATTCTGTGATTAATCTTAAATTCAATATATAACTTAATATTATCCGTAATTCGATAAAACGCATAATAATACTTAATAATATAAACATTTCAACGGATTAAAATGTATGGCCACGGTGTTAATTTTCAACTTCTTTACTGTTCTAACTATTTCAGTGGGCGGACTTTTAAAATTTGTCTTATTGACACAAGCTAAACAGTGTGCTTGGACCATTTATATACTTCAGTAAATAAATAAAGTCGAGAGAAAGAACAATGTAAAGTAGAAGCTAATGTAAATAAACTAAACTGGTTTGCCCCATACGAAATACAAGCTATGATTGTTTTCTCCTAGAAATTGTGTAATTTCATTTGTTCATTTCGTACTGAAGACATTAATCAGTACTAAATTCAAAAATGCATATTATCATTATTGATATATATATATATATATATGCTCTGTGCATATATTTCAAGAGTGTGCGTTATTTTGGACACACAGCCTGTGCATATGAAATTCCCGGACATGCGATTGATCGATTTTAAACAAATGAAGCCACGTTTCGGCTGAAGATTGCACAGTTTTGTGTAGGTTGTGAATAAACTTCCAATATTTTGTCTAAAAATCGGTAAAGCAATAATGTTAAACAAGTTATGCAATACCAACGACATATTGTACGAAAAGTGCCCAATAATTATAAATGGCATGATAAATAGCTAAAATTCATTGCTAGTAAATAGAAAATTAAATCATGTATGTAACATAAATAGTCATTGATTGCGCAGAAGGGGATAACACATCTTTATATTAAGTTAACGAGCTTAATATAAAAACCAATCCCATTTTATTTTACTAGTCGAACAACATAGCAAAATTACCGTCAGTCACACGTACTGACGCGTGTCGACCTTTAATGACCATCATTAGAAGACAGCAAACAGACTAGAAAGAATCAGATAGAAACACAAATATAAGAAAATAAAACTACTTCAAATCGAGCCTAAATTTTCTCACAATATAGAGAATGGTCGCCAATAATACGAATTTTATTAAATGTGCGTTGATTCGCGTGTCATTTTGCCGTCGTGCTTTGGTGACGATCATGGATAATCGTAATGCGTCAGTTTGTCCGGCTGACGATAGGTTTTCTATGTTGAGCGATTATTCAAACACAATGGAATAGGTAAGTATGTATTAGGTGTTGCGAACCTAGAAACAAATTAGTTCAGTTGTGACCAGAAGGATAAACCAAAGGCAGCATGAACGGAAAGTATAATCTCATGCACATTCGTTTCGTGCTTACTGGCGACTCATCAGTAGGAGCCGGCATTATGCCCTTTAACCACTATATATTTGGGAGAGAAATGTGGGATAATAGGACGGTACTATTTCCTAGACGAATGTGTAAACTTATTGTAGTGAAGCTAACATCATATAAAGTCCCGAAAATGCGGCTTCCACGCTAACTCACTCTATATAATATACAGACCGAGTCTGTAAAGGATACAAACATTATGGCTATTGTGTCAGTAACCGATACCAACATTATAGTACCGAAACGGTACATGCTACTAACAATATGGCAGCCGAGTCGGTACATGTTACCAACATTATGGATATCAATTTATGCTATTGTTCACCGAAATTGAGAATTACTACTATTTCTGAACACCTGTTACTCCAGTAGATCTATACACTCTAGCCAGTAGGCATAAAACGAATGAGCATGAGATAATACTTTCCGTTCATGCTGTCTTTTGTTTATCCTTCTGGTCACAACAGAATTAATTTTTGACTAGGTTCGCTACACCTAATACATACTTGCGTATATATTAGTTCTCCGCAAAACACAGTATTTAACTGTTATATATTGAATTCAATGATGTCATGCTTACCGTAAAATATGATAACTGATATCGATCAGGGACAGAATTTATGGATTTACTGGAGTAACAGGTGTTTAGAAATAGTTGTTATTCTCAATTTCGGTGAGCAATATTATAAATTGATAACCATCATATTGGTACCATTTACCGACTAGGCAACCATGCGCCTTTTCGGTACTATAATGTTGGTATCGGATACTGACGCAATAGCCGTAGTGATATTATCCTTTATAGACTCTGTACATATATTATATAGAGTGAGTTAGCGTGGAAATCGCATTTTCGAGACTTTATATGATGTTAGCTTTACTGCTATGCGTTTACACATTCGTCTAGGAGATTGTACCGTCCTATTATCCCACATTCCTTACCCAAATATATAGAGGTTAAAGGGCGTAATACCGGATCCTACTGAAGAGTCGTCAATAAGCACTAAACGAAAGCGCATGAGATTATACTTTCCGTTCATGTTGACTTTGGTTTATACTTCTGGACACAACTGAACTAATTAGTTACCAAGTTTGCAACACCTATTAGATACTTACATGAGTGCGTATTTTTATATTAATTAAATATTATTTGGATAATAAAAGTGAATTACCGTACATTTCCAAATAATTGACAGTTATCTAACAACTTACACCAAAGTTTTTCCAATCGACCTCAAGAAAATGACTAAGAGTCCTTAGAGTTCGCCGGCACAAATTGATGTGCATGGAACGCTCCATCTGACCAATATTGTTCTGTCGTTCCGCAAATACAGCCAAAGCCTTACCTGTCAAAACAAACAACACGTAAATACAATGCAAAGCCGAAAGATTTTTTCGGTAGAGAAATTTTGTCATCAAAATTCCTACTGTGTTTCGTGGAAAATATTGAAAAGAGTCAATATTGCCGACATTTAAATTTTTTGTAGGCATGAACCAAAAAATTGCGCGTATTCTTATTTTTATCTGCATTAATGAAATCGAATATTTTTTCATCTACAAATTGCTGCGAAGTTAATTGAAGAAGATTTGACTCGGTAATGTAGCACAAAAGGTGAATAAATTGAAAATATTTTAATGAGGTAAACTATGATATATATATATAGTTAACCGAAGTTTGCATGATAGAAAGGTCTAATTCAGCCGATACATGTGTTCCCGTGCTAACTGACTACCCATCACTAGGAGCCATGACTACGCTTTAGAAAAATAGTATAATTATTTGTAAATCAAGGTTGCGATCTAGATTTAAACACCAGTCCAATTATATACACATATTTTGTAGTATAAACCGAGCATCGTATTATGTCGTGATTATTCAGTAGACCGGTTTTGTTCGTATTGGGAACACTTCGCAAAGCAGACGTTCCTAGGTTCGAGCCCTGTCCATGGCGAATTCTGGACAATACGCGACGAGATACCAATAAGTACGAAACCAGTTTACTGAATAAATCGCTTTTTTCTACATCATACAATGCTTAGTTAATACTGACAAATGTAAGTACTTAAATGGATTGGTGTTTATATCAAGAATGCAAACTTGATTTAATAATTGTTGTCATTGCCCTCCCACCAATGTCCGTTTAATTCTATAAATAATATACTTGTTCGAGTAATGGTGGAATATCAATCGGAGTGTCCATCTAGATTAAACAACAATGTTTAAAGTATATGGAGTTTGCAAAAATATGAAAGATTAATTCCTTGGTAAGTGTTTTGAAAAACACAAAGTCATTATAGAGGCAATTTCGAACCATCGTATCAACTAATTTACTAGAGATATAAAAGGTGAATTATTTGGCCCAAATACAAAAGAAGCACCAAAGGACTATTTAAATCAATCTCGCGAGTTCTTGTTAAATACCAATCACATTTTATATATATTTGTCAAACTAAACTAATAATTTTATCAGGTACCAAATATAATTAAACTAACATTGGTTGCGTGGGCGGTGTTAACATTTGCTAAAATCAAGGTTTCGATCTTGATATAAACACCTGACCCATTAAATACTTACATATTGTCAGTGTAAAATAAGAATTGTATAGTGTAGAAAAGGCAATTCATCCAATAGACCGGTTTCATCCTTTTTGGAAAATCATCATGTACTGGCCAGAATTTACCGCGGACAGGGCTCGAATCTGGGAAAGTCTGCTTTGGAATCTGGTGCTCTAACCACTGGGCCACTCTACCACACACTACACACAATTTTAGTCATATACTAACTAATGTAACTCAGTTAGTTTTTTCCTATTTTTAGGTGGAGCTCATATGGCATCCATTTAGACCCAAAGTTGTACAGTCAGCATTTCCAGTCAAGTTTAATGCATTCAAGAATAACAGAGTTGCATATTGAATTTTCCGTAACTAATGTTTGATTAATGGGAATAAAACTGCGATTCATATATATATATATATATATATATATATATATATATATATATAATTAAAATCTAATATATGTGGTTATCATCTAAAGAATCCACATACAAACATTATTCGACTGGAAATATCGCCGGAAAAATTCGTCGCAAACATGGGCATAACATTTTTACAGATTTCACCTAACTATATGAATTATATAACTCAACAATTATTGCTGACGTGGGTGGTGATAAAAATCTGATTTCTTTCGATCTAGCGTTATATTCCTTTTCTAGGCATTGTGATATAATCCAGATAAGTTAGTGACCCGTCGTGTTCTAATGATGATCATTTAAGATTAAAATGCATATTTACGCATGACTGACGTTAGTTTTTTAAGCTGTGTCACTAATCAACAAGAATGACATTGGCGCTTGTCAAAATTTCGCAAACTTGATTTGAAGAATTGTTATCACTAACTGCGCAATCAATTATTCATTTATTGTATTACTTTTTTACGTTTGGCGAAACCTATAAACGTGTTATGTTCGTGATTGCAGAGATATTGTGCAGCCGACGTTTTCAGCAATGTACAATGTATGCAAGACTATTAAAGTTGAGAGCTGCATATCCTGTATTGTTTTCCGTATATATAGGCATTTCGGTTTGACTCTCGTAAGTCAGTATGCCGTCGTGCTCTGATGATGACAATGAAAGGTTGGCCCGCATCAAAACGTGTGGATGACTATTTTTTCTACTGGTTAAATAAAATAGGATTGATGCTTATCTCTAGCCCGCAAACTTGATCTGAATATTTATTATTATCACCAATGCAATCAATGATTTTTTAATTGTATAATTAATATACGTCTGGCGAAAACTGCAAAATGTTACGCTCTTGATTACAGATAATGTGTACAGCCAACATTTACTGTAAAGTACAATGAATGCATGGCCACTAGGTATGAAAGCCGAATATCGTATATATGAAGTTCTGCCTTATCCTCGTTTGTCAAATTGTCGTCGTGCTCTGGGTGACGGTAGTTTTGGTGAATTTTGCGACGGCTTAAATGAAATAACATTGGTGATTATCTGAAGTTTGTAAATCTGATTTAAAGATATCTTCGATATGCCTCACGTCCAAATTATTTTATTTTGTTTAATGTGTGTTGCGACTTCTTAGCTTCTATCAGAATTCAACATTTTCGTGTGGTATGTTCAATTCTGTACTTGAAACCATTTCTTTTTTCGGTATGCTTGTGTTGTTCCATTAGCGCGTTTGTGCAATTATTTTACATTGGTTGCTTTTCTGGTCATGATAAAAATATCATATTGAAGAGGATGATTTTCATACTTCTTCGGGTTGTCGATAAGTAATTCGTTTTTTTCTATTCATATTTTACGGAGTTTTTACAGTAAAGTTTTAGAAAAATCAATATAATGGTCAAAGAAGAGGAATTAATGAGATTTAACTTGTCAAATTTAAGAGCAGTTTAATATCATATATAAATATTTTTCATAACTTGAGAAATTTCTGAATAAATATATGTATATATATATATATATATATATAATAATATATGCATATATATAAATATATATAGGCAGAAAGATGGTAAAATAGATCAAGAAATAAAATAAATATACGTAGACTGATATAAATAGAGATATACCTAATTTGATACATAGATAGATAGATAGAAAGGTGGACAGATAGATAAATAAAGAAAGTTCAAAGGAGCATAGATATATATTTAATTATATACATTAAGTAAATTGATATAAATGTAGATAAGTAGATACACTGATAGATTGATTGTTTGATTCATAGATAGAATCTTAGATAATTAGATAGTTATGTAGATAGATCGGTAGATAAATAGACAGAAAGACAGATGGATCGGTTTAAATTTCTATTTACACAAAACGCATGCAGATTGCTTCGAAGACTCATTCCTTACCAAATTGACATTCCTGATCAAGAGATTTTGATGCTAAATCTAGTGATTTAAACAATGTTTCCGCGGGTGTACTCCGTTCCGATGTCATCTCTGGATCAAATTTGGATAACATTTTGCTTTCAAGGCGCGTAGCTTAATGAAAAAGTGTACAAAAACGAATGGTTACTTTGAAAGTTAAAAAATATGATAATCTTATAGAATACTATGAAAAAATACATTTTATGCAAATCGATTAATTTCACACCATTCCCATGGCCAGTCTCTGAGATTCAACTACATTTTTTCACGTTTTAGACTTTATTCCTTAGATAATTATTAAAAAGCGTTTCGCAAGTCCATATTTCGGTTCTTAAAATCGTCCAATTTATCAACAAAATAATACCAATTTAAAACTGGAGCCTAATAGCTCCGTCTTGGAAGACCTGACAGCTATAGGCAATTCCAACATCATGGTGCGTCACATGGGAAAACCTGATTCATTACATTCAGCCGTGATTTGCATAATTAAATATCTTGTTTATAAAATTTAATCTAATTTTATTTATTTAAAGTAATTTATCTCTCTTTTTAATTTTTGAGGGGTGCCAGCTTCATATTTTGCATTGCCGCGTTTTGCGTACGCGGGTTGTAGCTTTGCACTAACAGTTTCACAAAGATCCGATTGATTAACCTTTCCACGTATTCCTCTGTTTTGTCTTCGATCAGGCTGGGTGCGTATTCGTCCCTTTCTTCCGAAGGCTTCAACATCGTTCATACTAACCATTGGAAATGCGGTGTTCCAATCTTTGTATACTGTCAAATTTCGGACCACCCGTTCCATCATCAGGCCAATAGTCACATATATACACAGCACAATACTCACAATAGCACATTTGCTTAAATCTGCTATTGTGAGTATTGTGCTGTGTATATATGTGACTATTGGCCTGATGATGGAACGGGTATTGAAGTTCCGAAACGTTGCCAGTAAACAAAGATGTGATAGAACCGCATTTCCAATGATTAGTATGAACGATGTTGAAGCCTTCGGAAGAAAGGGACGAATACGCACCCAGCCTGATCGAAGACAAAACAGAGGAATACGTGGAAAGTTAATCAATCGGATCTTTGTGAAACTGTTGGTGCAAAGCTACAGCCCGCGTATGCAAAACGCGGCATTGCAAAATTTATCTATCTATTTAATTGATATTGATATAGAAAACTATCACCCATTATTAATACAATTGAGAAGGCTCCCAACGTTTAATTGAGAAACAGACAAATTCTGTTAACCTGAAGATACGCAAAACATTTAGAGTTAATATTTAACATTAAGAGGTTGTATAAGGTAATATATATGCTGCACTTATTGTTATTAAAAAACAAAAGCTAACGTACCTGGATTTGGATCCATCCATGATTGAATAGCTCCAATTACTTCTTTTGTGGCTTTCACTAAAGCGTCAGCCTTTTGATTAAGTAAAATGAATTCTTCAGGATATTCTGTCTTCTCCGCATGTCCAATCACTTCCCCAGTTTTCTAAAAGCATTTATAAATCAGCGAAATGTATACAATAAAGTAATTTCATATATATATGTATAAATTATTTATTGTAAGAAAATTTAAAAAATTGAAATAGGATTTCAAAGCATCTCCATGCTTATATTAAGCTTAATTTATAATAAACAACTCGACATATAATGGTAAAACTGAGCTCTGGCGAATCGCTAATATTGAAATAATATGAATATATATATATATATATATATATATATATATAACACAGCTATGTTCAGAGTAATCTTACTTATATACAGAACACTATTTTCAGCTTGTCGGTCTTGATTGTAGCACGACTAATGCTTAGTCATTTTATTTTTGTACGTATAGAATATCATTTTCAATTATTTGATGTTTGTTATGTTAGATAATTAATACTTCTTATTTTCTTACATTAGGTCATTTTTCTAGAAGTCGTTTTCGTTTGTTTAAATTATTGTTAACATTATTAAAAATTGGTTATCATTGTTAAATGAGATCAATGCACAAAAGGGCTATTTGATTATAAAGGTATTATATTTTCAATAAACAGTGGAGTATTTTATTTTTGTTCGTCAAGTAGATCTAAAGGAGGATCGAATTTGCGGCGTCACAAATTGGCGGCCGATGTGGGACCATTTTTCTGTGTTAGTTGTTTTGTAATAGATTCATGTCGAATGGTAACTAGAGATATTAACCCATCTATGCCCGTTAAATTTATTGTCCGAAATTATTTTACTGTGGTTAACTTTTCAAGTCTTTGACCATCAGCTCGGCGTACTCCAGGAGTCAATCAATCGTAAATTGGTATATGCCACCAGAAATTACATGCGTACCTGCCTTGTTGGCATTCTGCGTGAATTTTCTCGATGGCTCCCGAACGATGATCAGAGTCCGGACAGAAAAATACAGTGGAAGTATGGCCGACGCGTATTACTTCTGTCATTTAACAAACCGCGTCTTTAATTGTTATCAAAGATCCACTTCCGCAGACTGCGTTTTTGATCAATACCGGTGCTGCTATATCTTCAGTAAAACCTAGTAACATGCAGCAAAGATGTACTGTCTAAGGCTGCAAATAGCCAGTCCAGCAAACCATATGGCTTGACAAATCTTAGTAATTGTATTCACCTTCATTAGCAATGGAGACCGAGTAATTCCTTCAATCAAAAGCAATGGCTCGTTTGAATCCGCTCATCCAGGTGTGCGTGAATTCCTCAACAATTTTCCAATGATTACGAACAAGTACCAGATTTCATCAGTACAACTAGACTGATTACTCGGTACAATATGGCAAAACTAGCGTGTTATAAACAATTTGCTTTCGCAACCCAGTTGGTAACACTATCTGCCCTTTCATATCTCCAAAGTCATGGATGCATTCAAGCAAGTTTACGTATGAGTGGACGTAGTAAAGTCCACTCTGAAGCCAAAGTACACCGTGCCTCACCGGACAATCAAAGCCTAAAGAGCAAACTCGCATGACAAGAACTACATTAGTGCACAGTGAATATATCAGATTAAGACTCTGCACACGAAGTCGATTTAAATTTTACGAAGATTACGTCAATTTTGACAACGAGTAATGTAGCATGTCTATGCTCAGAGTAATTTTATTCTTCTATGTACAGAACGTTAATTTCAATTTTCTCAGTAATTTTATTCCTTTATGTACAGAAAATTATTTTCAAATTGCCAGAATTTTTTCTAGCGCGACGAATGTTTAAAGACATTTTATTTTTGCATGTACAGAATTTTATTTCCAGTTTATTGATGTTCGTAATGATAGATTATAAATATTGCTCATTTTCGTAAATTAGGTCAATTTCCTAGAACAGTATTCTTTTTTTCTAAGTTATTGCTAACCATATTAACAATTGTTTATAATTGTAAATGGGATTAACACACAAAAGGCCATCTTATTATCAAAGGATTATAATTTCCATAATTGATGGATTATGTTATCATGTGAATTGGCGTTTTTAGTGTTCGTCGATGAGACAAAAGGACTGACTAGTTGACGTCACACACACAAACACAAACACATATATATATATATATAAATATATATAAATATATATAAATATATATATATATATATATATATATATAATCAACTACGTCTGGAATGTCAGTTTTCCACGTTGGGCACATTCATAAAGTATTCAAGCATTGATGGCGCTTGCCGATGACAATTATTTAAATCAATATCGCAGACTTCATATGAGTTCTAATCGAATATTATCTAACTGCCCACGCAAATAATTCTTGATTAATCGAATAATGTATACAATTTTATCAAAGACTAAAGGAAGTTTTGCTCGTGACTTCATAAGTGTGGCGCGCAATATATTCTAGTCATGTACAACGTTTGTGAGACTAATATAAGTGAGAGTCGAATATCTAATTTTTCATATCTTTAATATATTTTGCGATTTGATCCGCAACTGTCAGTTTTCCTTCGTGCTACGTAGATATCCGTAAGATAACGAAACAGTTCAAAATCTACCAATGACGGAACTATTGCTATTTTGTGCGACAGGTTAATGTGGGATTTGTGTTTGTATCATATCCGCAAACCTGATCTATATAAACATGATTACCACATATATTTTCTAAAAACACCTAATTTACTCCCTAAATTTTTCTTCAAATCGAGTCTGGGAGCTTGACATATGTACCGATCAAATTGAATTTAGTCTGTCGCAAAACAAAGTGTTCCTACCGTCAGTTCCACGTATAGACGAATTTCGTATTTCCATTTTTATCATCAGAGTACGATGGCAAACTGACTAACGAGGATTACATCTAGTAGTCTAGCAAACATTGTACTTGACTGGCAATGTCAGCTACACAATATTTATGCAGTCACGAAAATTAACTTTTTGCCACATATAGACATAGGTAATGCAATTAAACAATCCATAAGTATGCGGGTGAGGGTAACAATACTTTGATCCAGTTTGTGACCTTGAAGTAAACACAGAAATTTAATCTATATTAACAGACAAATAAATAAAATGAAGAATAAATTTCTGCTAATGTCAGACAATTATTATAATCAAGTTTGCGGTCTTGATATAAACACCTGACCCATTAATTACTTACATATGTCAGTATAAACTAAGAATTGTATAGTGTAGAAAAGGCAATTCCTCCAGTAGACCGGTTTCGTCCTTATTGGGAACTCATCATGTACTGGCCAGAATTTGTCCGCGACAACAAGATGTCTGCATTTGTGTATTAGGTGTTGTGCACCTAGTAAAAAATTAGTTCAAATATGACCAGAAGGATAATTCAAATTGAGCATGAACGGAAAGTATAATCTTACGTGCGCACTTGTTTCATGCTTACTGGCGACTCATCAGTTGGATCCGGTACTACACCCTTTACCTAATATATATTTGGGTGAGGAATGTGGGAAAATTGGACGGTACATTCTCCTATACGAACGTGTAAACCTGCAGTAGTGAAGCTAACTTCATATAAAGTATTCGATAATGCGACTTCAAAGCCAACTCACTATATATAATATATATATATATATATATATATATATATATATATATATATATACCATGCCTGTAAAGGGTGCTAACACTATTGTTATTGTGCCAGTACCAGATGCTAGCACTAGGGTTGCCAAAAGGTACATGGTTTTAAAACTATGGTTGTCGAGTTGGTACGAGGTACCAACGCAATGGATTTCACAGTGTGCTAAAATTCACTAAAATTGAGAATTACAACTATTTCTAAACACCTGTGTCTCCAACAAACTCATAACCTTAAGCCTTGATCTATATCAGTTATCACATTTCGCGGTAATCATGTCATCATTCAATTAAATATGGGTCAAGTGTTTATATCAAGACCGCAACCTTTATTATAATAATTGTTATCACCATCCGCGCAACCAATGTTCGTTTAAATATGTAACCGTTTGTTATTGTTTATGGCGGAGAACTAATATATATGCAATTGTGTATTAGGTGTTGCGCAGCTAGTAACAATTTGTTTCAAATATGACCAGAAGGATAAACCAAAGGCAGCATGAACAGAATTTATAATCTCGTTCACATTCGGTTTTCGCTTACCGGCGACTCATCTGTAGGAATAGATGTTTGCATGTAAGTCTATTGTGGAGAAAAATGAACAAATAAACTTCATGAAAGTGGTTGTTCTAAACGTGGCGAGTCAACCAAGATTAGACCGTATCCCATTTACAGTTGTAAGTAGAAATGTTGTTAAAGCATTCGGAGTGAGGGGATGAATCTGTACCCAGACAACACGAGAGGAAATCAATGCGTACTTGTAAATGGGGATCAATCTGATCTTTGCGAAACTGATAGTGTCAATCTACCACCCACGAAAGTAAACCGTGGATACTCATAATACACTTGAAATTAATGATAAAATTCAAGATTCCATAGCGAATTTAAAGATTAATGGTCAATAGTTTACTAATCAGGAAATGCTAAAGTATGGAGTCACATTGTTTTCAGATTCATAGAACCGTAGCTTCACTTTCAAGGCCGTCAATAGCCTGTATTTATTCCATGCATAACTTTGTTGTATAACCTTGTTTTTTTAGTAAAATTTTGCTTTAATGCACAATTTGTTTCTAAATTTAAATTGCGAATGTATTTAATTGTAATCGATTATGTAACACGGACAAGATCACGTTACTAGAAAGTAAACATAATGTTCTAACATTAAACAACGACGCCCTTGTAATAGTTTTATTTGTTTCTAAAGCATTTGATGTAATATAAATACCCGAAATTATCAATCAACTTTCTTATATAAACGTTTGCACAGTCAGGCTGGAAACTGCCTTCAAGTTATTTTCCAACAGAAAATCTGTCGTCACATTTGAAGCAATGATATCTGTTTTCCTATCTATAATGTTGTTCTACGTGTTTCTATATCTAAAACCAACTATTTAAACATTGTCTTTTTTAACTAACAACTCAAGTGAAAAGAGTGCATTCATCAAATGCTGAGATGATGCAACGATAAAGTATTCAATTAGCCGCATATGTACGAATAAGTACTCGTCAATTCCATCATAACCGGCACTGCATATCCTAAAACCTTTCATTTAATACCTACAGATATGAACAAGACTTCTTAAAATTAGAAAAGACGGCATTATTTGCAGCAGGCATACCATAATTTAGAAAATTCATTCATCATAAAGACAGAATAACATATTTGACTAATTATTTTAAATAGATAATTCTTGAACAATATGTTGCAAATATCCTACTTAAATCAAACCGTTTCTCTAATTCAATATTATGGAAAGCTAAAACCAATGAGCTCAATATGTTTTTAATTAAGACGCGTGTACAATCGTTTCTATAGTACTTTTATGCAAATATTTTATTACTCAAGATAGATAACCAAATTGGAAACAGTAAGGCAGTGGTTGAATCCAAGGGAAATAGACAAAATATAGCTTATAAGACTTGGCGAACGTAATGACATATTTTAGTAGAGTTTAGACACTTTCATATCTGATTGGGAATGAAGCATGCAATATAACATAGTTTTAACTCTATTTTGAGAAAAATGGATTTTGCTATACAGTATTCTGTGCGTCATTAAATACATACGAGAGAAGACGGATGTATGCCGTAAGATGCAGAACTCAACATCACTGCACACATCCTGAAAAACTATATTTTTTGGTTGCGAATTTGTTATAAAAACCAATCCCATTATATATAGTTACATGTGTCAGTATTAGAAAAGCTTATTATAAGATAGCAATGGAAATTCATTCAGGACAACGGTTTCGTTCTAATTAGGAACTCATCGTGTACTGTTCAGAATTTGCCGCAGGTTGGCTTCAAATCTTAGCACGCTCGTATCCGAGTCTTTGACTCCATGCACTGGGCCACCTTGACAAATATTATAAAGAATTTTTAATTGTGTACAAAGTTGCGATGTTGGTTAACCTTTCGTTTAGCTGGAGCTTATGTGCCATCTCTTTAGATGACAATTAACAATTGGTCACCCTCATTTTGCTATTATAGAACACACATCATTCTACCTTTGGTAGCGTTATTGAATTAAAGATTTATAAAACTAGCCAATTGTTGATTGAGTGGGTGGTGATAATAGTTGATCAAATTAAGGTTGCAAGCTTGATATATACGCCAATATAATTGTACTGAACAATGTATAATTAAATGGGATTGGTGCTTATATATAGCCTGTTACCTTGATTTAAATCACTTTTAACATCATCCGCGCAATCGAAGATTTTCTAATTACATTTTGCAGAGTATAATTTTGTAGGTAAAAAGATTAATAATGGGGAACACAAAAATTCGTTTAAAACAATGATGGAATGAGCTGATACTACAAATGATGGTTGCGGAACAATTGATAGCATTCGTAAGTCGGTAAAATCTTGATTATTATACATTTTCAGGTGCACAGTCTGTTTTTTTAATTGATTGATGAGTCCTGACTGCTCCCGTGACTCTGAAGCGGACCTCGCACTGGTTGTCCGGAAATTTTTGTGGATTAAAATATGCGGAATCTGGAAAGCCTATTAATTAATATTGTATAGCAATACAATATTAAGAAATCACAGTTGCGATAGCTAAACTTCTATTACTGTTGATGAAGAAGACTTGCAAGACGTTTTATTAAATATTTTATTGTAATGGCGTAACAAATTAAACAAAAATAGTTAGAACTTAAGCGCCATATATAAAATAATAATCTCAGTTCACAGACTGACACGTGTAAAAATTTCAGCATATTCACCAGCATCAATTTTCACCGTTTAAAAATTTCTCGTTAAATTTTATGATTAAAAGTTAGATAAATTTGACACACAAAAGAAATTTAATGGTACTCTTTGGAAAGATAATTTTTCTGCCAAAATTTTATTTGGCAGTAAAATGTATTGTTTAAACGAATATTGGTTGCGCGGGCAGTGATAACAATTATTATAATCAAGGTTGCGATCTTGATATAAGCACCTTACCCATTAATTACTTAAATATGTTAGTATAAACCAAGAATTGTATAGTGTAGAAAAAGTATTCATCCAGTACACCGGTTTCGTCCTTATTGGGAACTCATCACGTACTGGCCAGAATTTGCCACTGACAGGGCTCAAACCTGGGCACGTCTGCTTCGAAATCCAATGCTCTAACCACTGAGCCATCCTGCCGCACATTACAATGTACACAATTTTCAGTTATATACTAATTAATGTAACTTGGTTAATCTATTTTTCCTTTAGGTGGAGCTCATATGACATCAATTTATACCTAAAGTTCCAACTAACCGTCCCAAATCTTTCATTACTGAACAGACACGACACTACAAGGGAATGTGCTATTGAAGTGAACATTTATATAATTACACGAAAATTGGTTGCGCAGGCGATGATAACAATTAGTATACTCAAGATTGCGATCGTGTTATACTGGCATATGTAAGTAATTAATGGATCAGGTGTTTATATCAAGATCACAACCTTGATTATAATAAATGTATTGATAGCTCGGAGAAAATTTCAAGATACGATCAAAGCAATTTTGCCAATGTAAACTAGTGTTCCTTACCTTAAATGTTTCGTTGAGATATATCAATATGCTGTTATACTATGTAATGCTCAACATGGTCCTTATTTGTTGTTCGAAGTATAAAGGTGGATAAATCCTGGAGTATATAGTTTTTTTCTGATGATAGAGCAAACAAAATTACCCATTTTGACAGCCAGCAGATATGTGTGTTGCCTTACGTTTGACAGAACAAGGCTGAAATATGCGCATTCGCCACTTAGCTTTTTCTGGGATAGGACACAGATTTAAATAAAGATTAGTTGGCGCCAGTTTTTAATATTTTGGTGTTGTAATACTACATGAAAATTAAAATGGGTCGTCTTTCCTACTTTTATAGTGTTTCTATTACATATAACTCACCGCAAAGTTAAACAGAAAACAAACAGTTCTACAAGATTCGGAAAATTAATGCCGACGTAATCTAAATAAATGCACCAGAAAGAACGTTGGATAAACACTATCAATTAGGAAAATTTTTAAATTTTATCTAGATGGAAATAGTTTGAATTCTACAATGTAATAATTGGTCAGTACTTCAACATTGAAACTTCGTATTTCACCTTTATTACGCTCAATTTGTTAAACCTTTATATTCAAAATACCTTCATTGTACATTTTTACGATGACGTTGTTTTAAGATGATTCCATATATGAGCTCAATTAATATGTATGAAAATTTGTTTTTTTCTTTTTACTTAAACTTATCATAAAGCAATACCCGTTGAAGGTATGCCTCATTTTTGGAATCAACTTGTAAGATATATGTTTATCCCGTAACTTTATTTATTGCTTATGAGTTACATTTATAAGTTTCTCACAAATGAGGACGTTGATTTAGTATTATAAACGCCAAGCAGACAATACAGCAGTTTAAATACTTGAATACAGCAGTTTATAAAAGAAGCAATAAAGGACCTTAACATGCTCAAACGTCGTTTGAACATGGTATTATCTTTACTTCAGCAAAGAAATTACATTTCCATCATTTCAACGAGGTCTCAACAAGACTACAATTGTTAACCTGTTATGGCGGACACTCGCAGAAAAAATTATATTTCTCAATCATTATGCATTAAACTAAATAAATAAACAACTGGACGAAAAGATATAGTTTTTTTTAATTTTCCGTTTCCAAAAAAATCAACGACTGTAACAATCTATGGATGTGATAAAATCTTACCAATGTTTATTTTAAAACTACCTTAGAATCTTTAAGCACTGTTCGAAACACGAAGTATGGCGCAAGACGGATGGGGATGTATACACATATAACCGTTAAAAAGTAGACGAGATATATTATAGCAAGCAAAATTATTGCCACCGAGAAGGCTATCCTCACTGTTGTAGATAAAGGAACGCTCCAGTTGAGCTGTTAACTGCCGCATCAGGCGTTTTCATTGAAGCAACCTTCTAGCAATGATGCAGTGATTTTTTTGCCAATGTTATGAGACAGTTAAATGCAGTTCAAGGCTGCAGTTTTTCACCTCAGCAAAATTTTAATTTGTTTCAAATATTTTGTATTTATTGACGATGTGGCACTTTTTTCGGCACCAGATAAAACGAATCACATGAATTTCGTACTGCGAGTAAATTCTCAAACTCCACATTCAGCCAAATACGACCTACATATCCAGTACAATGCAGATACGGAGAAATTGGCGGCTAATATCTTGAATTACCCATTGGATTGTATTTATATTAAAAGCACTGCAAGTCACACTAATTTACAGAAAATGACCAGGATAAAAGCATCCGTTCAAATGTCCTCATGAGACAATAGTGAGAGGAGGAATGTTGTGATTTAGCCCAAACCGTGGACTACAAAATATTTATTGCTGGGTGATTTGTGCTTACATTATCTGATAAAGCTGATAAGTCTCGATACTAGTAGTCCAGAAGATCATGAATCATCAGGCGATGAGTCAGATGACATTGAATAAAGGGGAAAACGAGGATAGGTTAGGAGACCATTCAATGATAGCATAGTCTCCGCGCTATTCACAAGGCGTCTGAAGCCTTATCTCAAAGGCCATAAACAATCTGTGCGAGCTCAGACATCCGTTTCACAAGATCACGATAAGACAAAGTAGGAGTATTTACTCGGGCAGTAGTCGCAGCGTGGAAAATGGATGAATTAAGGAGTCCCGAAGTGTGTAATAAGCAAGGCCATCAGACACGCGAAGTTCATTGCAGATCAGATCGAACTACAAAGGAAATTTTCTATTCTACAATAATTCACTACTAAAACCAGTATTAATCAACCGATTCCTAAAAGAGATAATTAATGCTGAAAAGATTGCTTAAACTATTCAAGCACGCTGACCATATAAATGGAATATTCTTTAATTAATTGTTAACAGACAGTCAAGCTTCTTTTATCAATCAAATTTAATCCTTGATACAAGCTCACATACGTCAGATCGGGCTTAAGCAAAATCTATCTAAAACTTGTATTTCTAATTGAATTCGTGTTTAACCATGTCTCTACTAACCGAAAACCCATTCGTAAAGGTTCAGCTGACAAGCACGTAAAGTGTCCAGGTATCATATTATTTAAGTCACATAACTTATCTTTAGAATTTAATCGAGTGACGATAAACTTGTCAAATGAGCCTGACTGATATTTTTTTTAAACTAAAACCATAACCAAAACCTTTCCATGTTCAAAGCCGTAGTTCTATCACTCAAACGCTAAGCCAGTGAGAATTATTGCCTTCTTAAGCTAGTTTTCTATTTCTTAAGAGAAAATAGTACACCTAGTATTAAATTGAATCTTTTTTGTGTTTAAAATCTACAACGGGTACCATTCCTTTGTTAACATGTTATTTTTATTGTCCAGTCACTGCTTAATGATTATATTTTGACTAAATAAAGTTCCAACATGTTATTTTTACTGAATATACTTACATTGAACCATTCCAACGATATGCAAAACAGAATTTATTCAATTGAATCTCATTTCTTTAATGATTTTTTTAAAATCCCCTTTATAATTTCATCGATTTTAATCTTACCACTAATAATTTTTAAAGTATTCCATTAATTTATTAGTTCAGCTATATTAGAATATGTCTCACAGTTAAAGCATTTTTTTCTTCTTTTTCCAAATATTTCCGCAGTTGGTCACCATTTTAGCTGTAGTCGTCTTTTAAATAATGGTTACTCATTAAATCCCTTAGATGAAAGCGCTTTTTAAAGATATCAATCAACATTACGTACAGCCTTAAGCGGTGTGACATCAATGTCCATAATATATATAATATGTAAACACGCTTTATAATCCGTCACCTTCATGACTTTAAATATTACTATTACTGCCATAAAACATAGCAACTTTATAGAACAACTGCTACTTCAGCAAATACTTAATAATTTGTCGTCGATCGCATTAGTTATCAGATTTGTGTCGTACACAAGATATCGCACAAATAAGCATATCATATTTTGATATTCTTGGTTCCGAACAACTAACATGGAAACATTCGCATATGAGACACGATGTGCAAAGTTAAATTCGAAGAAGCCTCTATCAAGATTTAAAACAAAAATAAAAATTTATATAATATTTTTATTGTGAACAAAAACTAAACTGATGTTAATAATAACTAATAAACGATGAAATAATTTTAACCAAAGGAATTAAATATTAAAAATAATTTAATTATATAAAGCGTTCCCATTTTTACCTTTATCTGAGCGGTTTATTTGTCGACCAGCTGTGATTATGTTCTACTCTTAAACGATTGCAAGTAGATGACGTAAGAAATCGTACACAGACGTACCGTCGGTCACTCGCATCTCTTACTGTGATATAACCATTGTTTAAAAATACAATCTGAGGCGATTTAAAACATAGGACTATGTATCCTAACATATTCCGATGGACTTTAATCTTGACACTTGTTGTTCTTCGTGGCTTTGATTTAATCTGGTGTGTGAGTAATGCATGGTGTGTTATTAGATTCCTGAAGATGGTAATGGAAATGAGGTACCAAAACATCGTAAAACAACAAAGATTAGATCG
Source organism: Eudiplozoon nipponicum (assembly GCA_029291075.1). Taxonomy (NCBI): domain Eukaryota; kingdom Metazoa; phylum Platyhelminthes; class Monogenea; order Mazocraeidea; family Diplozoidae; genus Eudiplozoon; species Eudiplozoon nipponicum. The sequence continues at coordinate 19,417 of JAQBSW010001159.1, forward strand.
AACTTTACGTGTAGTGATTAGTACGCATCGCGTAGAAGCATTCGGAGTGAGGGGACTAATCAGCACCCAGGCACCATGAAGCTGAACTCAACGCGTACTCGGAAATGAGGATCAATCGGATCATTGTTGACATTAATCTTGTTACTTTTTATACTAAAAATATGATATGTATCATTTATAAAATATTTATTGTTATCTTTTTCATTTTTATGGGTAATCCAGTTTGCAACATATTAAAAGTTTATAGACTACGTTAAGTCCATGATAATGAAATTGGCAATTCACACGTGTAAATCTGCAGAATTGCTTTAATCTTCACGTTAGTTCACTAAGAAGCACGTTTATTTAAAAAAATGACTTTTTATGCAATTGCGGAAAATTTTTATTGAGACATTTATATTTATTTCAATATTGGTAAATATTTGGCTATTTCACTTCGCATTTTTCTAGAAGTGTGCTAACTAAAACGATAACTTTATGACGGTATTCCTTTTCTTTGATTTTGAAACACTGATTTGATGATAATATTGCACATATTGCAGGTGCTCTAAATGCTTTCTGACTTACAATAGTTCCATTAATTGTATTTCCTTGGCCACAACGCACTAAAATCAATTCAATAATTTGTTGTTAAAACAAAAATGGGCAATCTTATAAAAGGAATCAAAACCACCCACCAACACCAACACAATTTTTATTATCTTATTTTGAAATCCATATTCGCATACGTGCATCTTATTCCTGTCTATTTGAGTTGTCATCATTATAAGCTAACGCATTCTTTATCAGTTCCTACGCCATATTCAAATGTTGACAGCTGAAAGTGACTGTTAAACGCATTCTATATAATCCCAATTTTGATTTGTATTGAGGTATTGTTTAAATTTTGATGCCAGATGAACTTTGTAACTAAATCTGAGTTCATTTTAATCATTTTGCTGTAAAAATTTTTACAGGTACTATTATAAATCCCTTTTTAAAAGTAAGTGTAGCAGAATAGCCATACAAAAGTTGGAATTTGTTAAAGGTCTCGATGAGGTAAACGCAAATGATAACATCACGAGTACTGTTTTAACAAAGTCAGAGCTTTTTTAGCCAGTTTATGTTGACCACCTTTAAGCATTAATCCGAAACCAGAATCAGGAGATGACCGACAGCAACTTTAGAATTGTGCACATTTTATTTTATCGACGAAGAATATATTTAAAATAGTTAATTGACTGAAAAAATTAGCTAGAAAAGCAGAGTAAAAATCCACTTAACAAGAAGACAACATTTCTCTGCCATAATTTGTATTTAAAAAGTGTAGAAAGTATTAATTAATTGCTTTCATTTAACAACAAAGATTGACTGGCCTCAAATTATAAGATAATTCTACCCCTACTAAAAGCAAATAATGTGGCTTTGTATGACTTAATACTAATATTATGAACATTACCAATATAATTCTTTGGCAACAGAGATCAACAACAGGGTTGTGTAAAAACGGATAAGGTAATAATTATCAATATGATCAGCTGTAAAAATATTAATTTCATGAAAAGCGAGCGTATGATTTTTAAACAAGACATGAGAAAATCAGTAAAGACTCATGAAATAATGGGTTCGGCTCCGGGGAATACGCATAGAATAAGCCTGTCTATTCAAGATAACAACAAATAATATTGATTGTTAATTGTGTTTTACAGATAATTTAAACTTATTTTTGTTTAAGAAGAATTATCAAGAAAACGAAACGTTAAAAGGCAACGATGTCTATAAAGAACATTGTTATTAAAAAATGCGGGTTTGATAGACCCAAATGGCAAATTTGAATGCTTATAACTCCTTGGGTCTTTTACACGCATCTTTTCTACTTTCTTATTCAGAAGACACTTTATCGCAATACAAATTGTTCTCTAACTATTCGATTCTCGTATTTAAACAGCGCACAATATAAGAAATGCAATTCATTATTTAGACTATTTTCATTCTTACTGGGCACTCATCGTGTACATTTCTACATTTTCGCGACTAAGGCTCGACACTGGACGTGTTTGCCTTAGAGTTTTCCGGCACATACACTGCACCACTCGAGCTGCAAAATCCATTCATGTATCAATAAAGGTTTTTTGTTAGTCTTTACTTTATATAGAACCCTAGTTTGCATCGCTTTAAATTTAAAGTTACGGTTGGCAACTTCAGATCTGTTAATACAGAATAAACATTATGCCACATTGCTAAGGGATTTTAAATTAAATTATTATGACAGGATTTTACTATTTATGTTTTAGTAGAAAATAGGTATTGCAAGAGGTATCTGACAAATTCTATCAAGTAGAAAATTTTCGCCCCTTTTGGGCACTTAACGTATACATGTCTGAAATGTGACGGCCAGCACTCAGAACGGGGCATATTTTTTTCAGATTCTTGGCAGTAAGATATTTTCAGTTGCCAACAAGTTTCCAATACATCACGTGAGAGCTTCTTTCACCGATAATACGAAAAAATTTAAACTACGCCTATTATTAACGTTTTGATGAGATAATCTCCGCGCTATTTCCGGTTGTGTATAAAGTTGTAAAACTATGTACTATTCATATTTATCCATCAACACGACTTTTTTAGTTTATGCAGCGGGTATTTCAACTTTTTGATTTTATTATATGTATCATGCGTACATTCTTGTTTAGAGTAATTTTATCCACACTTAAGCTCCGCTGTCAATAGTCACTTTTGTATATACTTATTTCGAGGCTATCTACATTTATCATCGATTTAAATTAATACATTCTCCTTAAATATTGAAACAATATTCGTCATCATCTAGAGATAAACAAGGTTAAGAAACTTTTCGTATTGAAACTCTTCGAAACGTTCACTTGTGGTTGGCAGATAAACGCTGTTGCTCCATTTTGAGAAGCATCACTGCCTAATTTTTCGGTCATAGCTATCAGAGTACTTAAATACTCTATAAGGCTAGTGTGAAAGCTGATATTCAACATTTTATATAAGTAAACGAACATTTGTCGCGCGGGTGATGATAACAATTACTTTTCAATCAGGGTTGCGATCTCGATATAAACACTAGACCCATTATGTACATATATGTTAGCATATACTGAGTATTGTAAAGTGTGGAAAAGGCAATTCATCTAGTAGATCGGTTTTGTCCTTATTGGGAACTCATCACGTACTGTCCAGAATGACTCAAGGGTTAGAGCACCAGATTCCAAAGCAGACGTGCTCAGGTTTGAGCCCTGTCCGGGGCAAATTCTGGGCAGTACCTGGTGAGTTTCTAATAAGGACAAAACCGGTCTGCTGGATAAATTTCTTTTTCTACACTATACAATTCTTATTTTATACTGGCATATGTAAGTAATTAATGGGTAAGATGCTTATACTGGATGAATTGCATTTTCTTCACTAATCACAATTTTCTCAACTTCTTTTCCTAGACTAACTGTTCTAACATTCTCGGTCGAACTGCCATCGTCCTCATATTTGAAACCGCTGTTCATTCTATTAAAAAACTGATACTATAAATCGCATGTGTTAAATCCGCAAAGGGATAAGTATGCTCTAATATTGCCCAACCCTTCATAATGAAACTAGAATGTACAAAAACAATCTTAAGCATTGCCCATTTCAAATTATCCGGTATATTTGGCCACAGCTTTAACCAAAAATATATCAGAGTAATAACAAATTCGCAAATCACAACATAACAAATAATTCATCACAGTAAACACTCAGTGATTGCGCGAGGGGTGGTAACAATACTTTAAATCAAGTTTGCGAGCTTGAAGTAAACACCAATCCCATTGTATTTAACTATTCGTCAAACAACATAGTTAAAAAACCGCCAGTCGCACGCACTGATGCGTTTCGAACTTTTATGTTCATCATCAGAATACGACGGCAAATTGACCAGCAAGGACAAAATCGCAATTTATATATATATATATATATATATATATATATATATATATATATATATATATATCATACATATTATACATTTTGGTTTTCAATTATTGATTATGCTAGTGGTAACAAATCGGACTCGTTTTTACTGCTGTTTCTTGTTTTGGCTAGTTGGTGAGTGTGTATGCGTTTGTGTTTGTGTGTATGCGTGTTTGCATGTAAAGGTCATTCTCGCAGTATTGCAAAGTAATGTCTGAGATCTGGTCATTATTGTTTTGATAGCTTGAGAATTAACCATTTGTGTGCATTGTTCATGTTACATATACAAGTGCTATTTTTCCCAGTATAGTTGATCGTTTCACCTTGTTGCGCAAAGTTGTCGTTTTCACATGGTAACAGCGCCAGTGTGGATTGCAGTGTTAAACGCTCACATTGTTTGGAGACTTCTGTCATTGTATGCGCCTCTGTTATTTCCACTTCAGTTTGTTGCCAATCCGATTGTATGTTTGTTGATTCTAGTCGAGGGCCTGTTTGTTCTTGGCTGGATACTAGTAGATTGTTGTTGAATTTTGTTATTCTTGGCCAGTCGATAAGAATATCATGTTGGTGAAACTTTTGAATATTAAGGTCAGGTGCTTGTTGTTTTATGTAAAGAGCTTCATAGATAAATAATAATTTTTCTGATTTTGCTTTATGTAGAATTGTGAAATTTGTCGAATTGACAGGGTGCCCCGTTGCCAATATATGATCGGAAATAGCTGATTTTCCTGACGGTGCTAAGCCTTTGTTAATCAATTTCTGTGGCAAATGTTGCTGGATTCTGCTTATCAATTGCTTCTTCGTACGTCCGATATATGTGCTACCGCACATATATATATATATATATATATATATATATATATATATATATATATATATATATATATATATATATATATATATATATATATATTCTGATGATTATTATAGAAGATTGAAATGCGTCAGTGCATGCAACTGGTGGTAGTTTAGTTATGTCTATCGACGACTGATTAAATACAATGGTATTAGTGTATACTTCAAGCTCGCAAGCTTGATTTAAAGAATAGTTCATAAAATTTTATTTGAGTATATCTAAACTCCTACGAATACAGGATTTCATTATTTTATTCATGTTTTTTGTTCTGCACTAAGTAATTTTCTACGTTTTGCATAAAAATTAATTATTTTGTGAAGTAATATTTTACTGACATCATATTTTGGTCAATACCACACACGCAAATGTTATAATTTATTCGAAGATGAATTTTTTGGTACATTATATAGGTCCTTTCTCATAATCTAATAAACACCTCTCCGATTCTTGATCCGAATTGATAACGTATCTAAGATTCTCTTGAAGTTTAGTTTAGCCAGGTTGACCCTTAAAACTGGCCTCAACACTCTTGTTTAATTCCTCTCTTACGCTCGACTTCTTAATGCACTCGGGTAAATATTATTTGCAATCTTATTGTAGCTTATTGTCATCGAGTTACACAAACAAAGAGTAAAAGCATTATGTAAATTATATGGATGGGTGATCGCTCTTTTAATTGTATTCGGAAGTTCACCAAGAAGGTCTGAAACCCTTAACACAAGAAACAGAGTCAAAAATACATGCAGTCCTGACCGAAGTTCTTTTTCATTTTCAAAGCCTTTTTATAAAACTGTAAGTGGAAAAAATGAAAATTCTTTAATAAATATCTGCACTAAGACTGGATCAAAAATACACGTAGGCGACTCTCAATCATACAATCACACTTCCAGAAGCAAAAAAAGAACTTGATGCCAAATGCGAACAAAAAAACCGGGTGCACTCGCAATTAAAGGAGAAAATAGCAAAAAAATGTATTTTTTCTAAAAAAATTATCAGTAACTTCAAGTGACAAAAATTAAAATTGTTAATTAAATTTTAAACTAAGTGCACAGATCCTAGTCGAAGGTAACTAACTCAAACTGTTTAGATATGACGATGATGTGATAATAGTATCAAAAATTCCAGCCACTTCTAGATCAACAGTTATCTTTACTGTAAAATGAACCTAGCGAGATTAGCTTTATATTAAACTTGGATAAAGTTTGCTTAGTGAAATTTGTTTCAGATTCTATTTCTCATTTGACGACTGCTGTCGCTTTCTTAGAAAACAAATCATTAATAAGATAAAACATTCTTTAAATCACTGCATTTTTCACTGCATCTCAACTAAGTTACATAAAAAAATTTCAAATAGGCACGTTCAATATGCTCCAAGCCCAAAATTAGAATTGGACAATCTTGCAGAAATTATTCTTCTTGGTTTTATCCACGCTATAGCCAACTATATTTATCAACACGCAGAAATGCTATACAAATGCAAACAGTATACACATTTTAATTTAAATTGGATGAAATGTAACACCCGTTTTGTTTCTGCTATGTGAATTTTTATAATTTTATTCGACAAAAGATTTTTTCTCTTATTTCACTTTTATTTGTGCAGATTATTGAATTTCCGTATCTGTACTTATTACATTATTTTATTCGATTCTAACCTCCGATACAATCTTCGAATTATTTTAATTAACTGGAATATACATTTCTACATTTTCTTTTCTCCTATTAAATTCTTTCCTGTTCCGAACGCTCGTCTCTCAAATTTAATTGTCTATGGCGCAATGAATTTGAAGCTTTAATTTTTGTTTGACATTTCCCTTCTAACCAAAAATAAGCTACTTTTGTCAACCAGTCACTATAAACTCTAAGAGCAAGTGGCCGAACTTTACAGCTTTAAACAATCCTTGAATGAAGATAGCATTTGCAAACCTGGATTAATTGAAATTACCTGTTCTGAGTTTTGACTAACGCAGCATTCGTTGTTCCAGTAGTTATCTTTTGCTAAAATATTTCGGCTAAACTTATCGATAGCCTTCATCAGTTGCAATTTACATCACAAGTTTAACAAACGAAACTAATGAAGCAAGCTTGCTTCAAGTAATTTAAACAACCCTGTCTGAGGAACTTTCTGCTTCAACTTTGCAGTCACACCTATTACACTAATCTATTATTTTTCTTAATTATGTGAAGAAAGAGGATGCTTTACGCAATTATAGTAAACTAAATTTATTTACCTGGTGTCCTCGCTCAACATCTTCTAATGAAGAGCTATCTACAGACATGATCGAGCTACTGGGTGAAATTTTTCATCACCTAAACGATGTTTTGGTCAATAAACAGCGTGTTTTTGACTTAACAACGCACAAAAGATTTAGAAAAGACACATTAGAAACTCTTAAGTCTTGATCCTTTTTGGACTCATCGGGAAGGTCAAATTTAGGCGTGGCAGTTCATTGCTGCTAGGTTACTTCCTCTGGCTGTATAAATTAAAAAAGAAGACGTTGTACTGCTGGAGAATTCTATGTTATTCGCTGTTGCCAGCTCTTGTTTTGTTTAGTTTAACACCACACTAACTGTGGGTCCGCTAGCTCTAATCGGTTAGATTCTGCTTTGCGTCGATGTCGTGGCCAACTCTGTCGTGGATCAAGGCATTCAAACATAGTACGTATGTCCGTGATTCTATGACGGTTCATAAACCAATCAAGGTATCTAGATTATCCCCGACTTCAACAAAATGTGGCATCCCAGTCTTTGATTAAGATTCAGAATCATCTCTTTTAATTGCTCTTGTCGCCATATTTGCATCCGCCTTTCCAGTTATGGAAAGCGTCTCTAAACCACTGTTGTCGCCTCATGTCGATACCAATCCTCCACCTGCGTTGCTCTGGTATCCCACTGGCTCGAGCCTTGCACCTTCTTAGTCTTGTTTTATAGTAACCAATGTTCGTTTATATACCAAATCGTTTTTTGGTAAGACATTTCTTCGAGTAGAGCTTATATGGCATTCCTTTAGACCTGAAATCCAAATTGTCAATTTCAATCTGTCATTATAAAATCGACACGATGCTACCTTGGTAAGCGGTATTGAAAAGAACATTTTTAAATGAACTAATCATTGGATGCGCGGACGGTGATAAAAAAATATTAAAATCAAGTTTCAGATCTCAATATTAAGACCAGTCTCACTATATATATATATATATATATATATATATATATATATATATATATATATATATATATATATATATGGGTGTGTGTGCGTTTTTTTAAGTATAAACTAAATTGCTTAATTTAATCTGAAAATGCAACAGCTAAGCCACCCTGACCTCACACCAGGCTAACAAAATTACATTAGTTCGTAAACGTTTGAAAATTCTGATCGTCTAATTATATAAATATTCAAATCAATACCAGTGTAGAGGCCCTTTGGTCACTACCAGAAGAGAGCCTCTGAGATGCCAGGCCCGGACAATCCACATATGCAGTGTGATCATATAATTTGGAACACCTCCATGTTAATCACAGCAAATAATACACGCAATTATATAACCTGATCTCGTTGTAACACAGATTTATTGATAAAATCAAAATAGTAATGATAAGACCAAAAAAATGTTAAAAGTTAACAGAGATCATTTTAAGTCCAGCACACAGAACAGACAACTCAAAACTCACTAATACACAATTCTTACATTGTTAACATCGTTATTTGTTTACTAAAATAATTAAACCTTGTTTATATAAATGGCATTGCTTCGTACTACGTTTGCATAGTAACACAACGTGTAAACAGTGTTATGACAAAAGTAAGACTTTTATGTCAGAGGAAATAGCTTCCTCTACACCAGTTCATCAGATAGCATGGTTTCTATTATTTATTGACAGATTAGGGGTGGCTAGTTAAATATTTTAATCTAATGTGATATCCTGTATGCTCCAACTGAATGAAAGGATAACGAAGATACATTAATTAGTATATAATTGAAAATTGTGTGTACTGTATAGCATGGTTGCTCAATGGTTAGTGCCCCAGATTCCGGAGATGCCGTGCCCAGGTTTGCGCACCGTTTGCGAAAAATTCTTTCAGTACTGTAAGAATTATGATAAACTATACTTTCTACATTATAAAATAATTAGTTTGTTATTTGAAGTATATTTGTATTGGAGATGCTGCTTGTGTTAAGATCAAATCCCTGATTTAAATAATGATGTTTATATCTATTAATAAATTTTTGTGGATGTGTTGAGGCCCCTAACCTATTCGAGTCTGTAAGCCCCATAGATGCCAGATCGCTGGAAGTCCTAAAAGTCACAGTAGAGTCTGATAGGCTTATTTGATTATTTGCGTCACTTAAGTTCAAATCCACTATGTCCCGCACTAACCTTTTTTAAATAAAGTTCGTTACAATCAGCTATGGTGGTTTAAATTTATCAGTGAATGTTATTTTACATAAGGCGTAGATGAAGATATTTACTTTGACAAAATAAAGGTATTCCTTGTTCAATTTATATCTGATTAATACCATTTACCTTTTTCATGCCAGTATTTACATATTTATTCATTAAGCAACATAGAACTAACCACTCGAAAGAAAGAAGTTATTACAAGATTGCAGTCATTTTAAAATATACTTTAATGTAAAAATAGTGATAAAATCAGATATATATCAAAAGCCATAAGGAAAGTATACAGAAATAACCTGAACAGCCTTATTGAACACCGAATTTGCGTTTGACAGCGCACTTTTGAAGTCCATCTGAACAGTGAAATAAATTAAATTTCGTTATCATACAAATTAAAACAAAATAAAGAAAAAACAATAATTAATATTATATGATTTATATTGGCTAAAGTTGTTTCCATTCTTTTTCGTTAGTTACGCTACATGTGAGTATTAGTATATGACTAACGATGACTGTTTTAAAAAGGGCACCAACTGTAAACGCCCCAGCTTCAAGTAAATGCCGTACAAGGTTACAAACTCGGTTAAGGTGCTATAGATAGAGTTATTGTTGTGATAAAGAGTCTTAACAGAGCCTGGTTGTGCGTTATCTGGCAAATGCCGAGTGTGAAGATGTCCTAGAGCCTTGGGTTGACTCTGGCTGTGGTTCCTTCTTTTGTTGAGTTGTAATCTCGATGTGGAAAACTTCGCTGAAGTTCTGCATTAATTGGCTCGTCTAGCTGGTTGTACCGCAACAAGATGAGTCACAGATGTTGCCAATTTTTGGTGTAACAAATCCAATAACCAGCGTAGGTAATTACAGCCGACAGCATGCACACGTAACGCAAAGCAGAAGGCAAATGGGTTAACTAACTTGCATGGTAAATTGCCGTGCTTAAATACCATGCCATAGTAATATATGTCTACTTGCACACTGTTGGTTAACGGCAAGTTTCGCTTTTTTATCATTGGTGCAACATAAATTAAATTTAATTTAATTTTACGCAACATGCCGACAAATAATTTGTGCCGATACAACACTTTCCTCTCTGAAAAAAAAGGAAAAAATTCCTCTGCGATGCTAGATAAGAAATGTATGACAGAATTCGAACAGAATTAAGCAAAAATCTAATGAACCATAAATGCTGGGCTTAAATATGCTTCTTGGTTCCTTCAATAATGATATGATGGCAGGTAATCACTAGGAATTGCTACACAATTTGTTAGCTCTAGTGGTCGGTCATACCGCGTGAGGCAAAATAGAGCAGTGTAAGATTTGGGAGCCGCAGCGTAAAGATTTCGAGGTAAATCGCCTCTGAATTTGCCAGATTTAAGTTAAAACCTAAGCTGGTTGGATCGTCGTCAATACGTTTGTATACGACCAAAGGAGCTAGAGTGAGTGCTCGATGTTGTGGTCATGATATTTGTAGAGTGGTCTTTGTGCAATTGATGAATTTGAGATATGCATTGAAAATGGCCTGTACCATGATATGAAGCTGATAACTACTTAGTGTTGCTGCACGAAGGCGTTAGCTCCAATTAGCTGGTCAAACCAAAATAGGCAGTGAGATATCATGTGTGAGAAATACTTTATAATATAAAAATATATACATTAAAATCAAAGGTAACCGCATAAAAGTATGTACACGAGCATTGCCTCAGAAATGGCATAATACCAAAGAACTGTTCAAAAATGCTACACAATTATTAGATAAGAACAGCTAGTTATACCACGTGAGATAAATGCGAAGAATAACATAAGGTTAAAAAAATTTTGATACGTAATGTTAATGTTTAAAAAAATCAATTACGCGTTATACAAAGCAGGATATTGAGATTCTGGGCAGACAGAGCCTGAGACGTGTGTAGAAGGTTGAACGCCCTCACGATCAGGTGGTTCGATAAACGGTTTCAATCTGTCTATGCTTACTGATGTCGGTGTAGCGCCTTGCATAATAATGAAGTATTTTGGTTGTATGAGCAAAATCGGGTAAGGACCGCGATATTTTGGTTGTAGTGGTGCAACAGCATTATTGTTGCGAACGAGTACTCTCTTGCAGCTGTGGAGCTGTGGGTGAACGAAGACTGGACGAGGCGTATGTCTCGGCTGCTGTTCGGACATGTTACCGAAATGAATTTTAAGGCGGGTAGCTTCGTCTTGTGGGTCATCTTGTGCCGGTAGTAGACGTGGGAGCTGACTAGGCAGGCGTAGATCATGTCATACAAGAGTTGTGACTTAGACGTTTTAATGAATTCACCAGTATGGGAAAGCATGGCAAGCAGAACTAAAGGTAGTGCATTGACCTAGTTGCCATTAATGGACGAGGATGCTAAAGCAGCTTTGAGTTCCCTATGCATTCTCTCTACCATACTATTAGCTTGGGGATGGTAGGCAGTCGTCTGGCGCAAGATGCATCCCATGTTCCGCAGGGTGGTTTTGAAACTATCAGATGAGAACCAAGTGCCTCCGTCCGTGATGACCTCATTGGGATCACCATAGTTGGATATCCATGCAGGGATAAAACCGTTAGTTACTTCGTCTGCAGAAATGGTGCCAAGCGGTAATGCCGCAGGCCACCGTGTAAAGCTATCAATCATAGTTAGAAGGTAGCTAAAACCTTGAACCTTTGTCAGATGAACTATGTCGATGTGGGCAATTGCTAGGCGAGAAGCAGTTCGAAAATGTTGCAACATGGAACGAGTGTTTCGTGTGATCTTGTTTTTCTGACAAAAAGCACATTCGGAGACCCATCGTTTAACATTCTGCCTAAGGCTGTGACCCCAGAAACGATCTGTGAGAAGTCGGACAGTTGCTTGGCTTCCTGGGTGAGAAATTGAGTGAATAGAATCGAAAACTTTTCTCTGAAGGCTGGTCGGCAGAACTGGCTTGTTGGGCTGCGTACCCGTGAAGTAAACAATTGGTAAGCCTTCCCAGAGACGGCATATGAACTTGGTTGGGTAACGGGCTACTGATCTTTGAATGTGAATGTCACCGCGTTGTTCCGTTTGCAGGAGGGTTGGTGTTAGTGCAGATTCACTGAAGGTCACGGAGTTGAATGTGAATGGCGACGGCGAAGGTGGTTGTAGAGAGACGTCTGGCCTGGAAATGGCATCTGCAATGAAGTTCTGTTTGCCCTTGAAGTGAAAGATGTCAAATTGCCATTTGCTTATACGTGAAAGCTGTCTTTACACTCTGGCATGGTACTTGGCGATAGATGAAGTTGCGTTTCGAAGTCCGCTAAATAATGGTGCACGATCTGTGAAAATAACAAATCTGCTACTGCTAATGATGCTGATAAAATGGTGCACTGCGTCGTGTATGGCGAGAAGTTCTCGATCGAAAGTGTCGTACCTCGTTTCTACTGGTTGGAGAGTACGCAAGTAGAAACTGACAGGCTTCCGAACTCCGTCGATCTCTTGTTCCAACGTGGCTCCAATAGCGATTTCAGAAGAATCTGTCGTGAGTAGAAAATGTTTTTGAAAATCTGGATGTGTTAGCATTGTGGCATTTGCTAACGAGTTGATGGCGAGTCGAAGTAATTTCTCGTCTTCGGATGACCAAGCAATGATGGAATTCTTGCTAAGTCCTTTTCGGTTCCGCAGGTGCCTGCACAAAGGATAAAGTTGTTTTGAAAGACCCGGAAGGAACTTGCGATAATAGTTTAGTGCTCCCAGGATTTTCTGCAACTCGCTAACAGTCCTCGGTGACTTGATATTCTTGATTGAATTCGTTTTTGACGGCAACGGTTGAATACCTTGGGCCTTGATACGATGCCCTAAGAAGTCCACGGATGTAGTTGCAATCTGCGTCTTGTCACAGTTGATATTGAGTCCGTGGTTAAATAAGCGTGAGAGGACATTTCGTAGATGCTTCGCATGAGATTCTTAATCTGGACTGAATTCCATAATGTCATCGAGATATGACATACAATAAGCAGAGTCGTCGCGAAGTGTGTTGTCCATGAATCTTTGAAATGTCTGTGTAGCACACTTAAGTCCAAAAGCATGTAAAGATATTCGAAAAGACCAAATGAAGTGATGACTGCAGTTTTTTCGATATCCTCTGGTTCTACCGGGATGTGATGGTACGCTTGTCTGAGGTCAATCACTGAGAAGAAATTGCTGCCGTTAAGTTTTTCAAGTAAGGTGTTAATATTTGGAATAGGATATGCATTATATTTTGTCACTGAATTTAGCTTACGATAATCTCCGCAGGGTCTGTACGATCCGTTTGCTTTGGAGACCAAGTGCAGTGGTGACGCCCATGAACCTTTCGATAGTCTGATGACTCCCTCTTCCAAAAGCCTTGAGAATTATTCTTGGGCAGCTTTTAGCTTAGCAGGAGCCAGTGGTCGCTTCTTGAGTGCAATAGGTTGTCCTTCTGTGACGATATGGTGCATCGTGTTGGAGACTCGTAGCTCTGACTTGTTACAATCGAAAAGCGACTTGTATTTTTGAAGAGCTGCTGATATCTCTGCTGAATGATGCACTGGGGTTGGCTGATTGACATGTAACTCCAAACGCTCGGAGGCAAGTGTCCAAAAACTTTGCTCAAGTCCGGTGGAGGGGTCGATGATCTTTTGATTGACAAGATCAACAATGAGCCGAAATTTCTGAAGGAAATCAAGGCCTATTATATTATGTGAGACCTTGGCAATGATGAAGCTGTGGGAAAATTTACGTCGTAAACCTATGTTGAGTGTGCGGTACCGGCAGCCATAAGTTGGTAAGGGCTCGCCTGTAGCCGTTGCGAGAAGAACGCCTAGCAACATCTCGGCCATTGAATCACCCTTGAGAATTGAGACTGCTGCACCTGTGTCTACGATGAACTCTTTGCCAGTTTTGAAATCAAGAAGGTGCAGAAGCTCGTTGGGCTGTTTGGCCGGGTCATACAAACAAGTAAGCTGGTGATTGCGACCGGCAATGTCCGTTTGGTTCTCTATGTGAAAAATTCGGCGTGGACGAAAAGAATCGACAGGGATGTCGGATTTTAGTTGGCTTCTTCCCTGTGGTGCCGTTGATGCTGTTGATATGTGGTGCTCTGGATATAGATATTGTTATGATAGGGGGCCCTTAACAGGGCCTGGTCGTGCGTTCTCGGGAATTATTTAAAATGTGAAGATGTCCTAGAGGCTTGGTTTGAGTCTGGCTGTGGTTATTTTTTTTGTTGCGTTGTAATCTCGATGTGGAAAACTTCGTTGAAGTTCTGCATTAATTGGCTCGTCTCGCTGGTTGTACGTATTTTGCCAATTGTTGGTGAGACAGATCCAATAACCAGCGCAGGTATTGACAGCCGACAGCACGCACACACGTAACGCAAAGCAGAAGGCAAATGCGACAACTGACTTGCATGGTAAATTGCCGTGCTTAAATACCATGCCATAGTAATATATGTCTACTTGCACACTATTGGTTAAACGGCAAGTTTCGCTTTTTTCTCATTGGTGCAACGTAAATAAAATTTAATTTAATTTACGCAATATGCCGGCATATAATTTTTGTCGTTAAAAATTTGGGTCGTTACACAACCAAGTGTTGTGGAGGTTAATTTAATTATTGGACACCAATTAACTCCTCATATAAAAATAAATCAATTTTTATTTTTGGAAATTTTATATTATCGCTGGCTTTGTAAAGCAATATTGTATTTTTTGAAAAAATATTGTAAATTGTTTCGGAAGTTTCTTTCTTCATATTGTCGAAGTTTTTGACTTGTCTTGTCGAAGGTAAAACGAGAGTTTTTTTCTGAGTTTCTGAAGCGTATAAGCGAAACTCTGCGTGGTTCCATCTACGATATCTTTGCTAATAAATTATTGTGGAAAAGTCAACTATTGTTCTTATTAATTATCAGCGAAAGGACAACAAAATTGCTTCCGGTAACTGACGTGGATATTTGTTTTAAGGTCTCAATCGTCCGGTTCTGTAGACTCTGAATAGCAGCGTATCATGGTAAGCCTAATTAATATAATATATAAATTGCAAGTAATTTAATAATATTATAGCTGGTTTATTAAATATTGGGGATACAGAGCAGTTAGCAAGTGGACTTAAGGATTGTAGCTTAAAAGATAGTTCAGAGGAACTTATGTGTTCCAAGACAGATGATCATTCCGCACATATGAATTTTTCGGGCCTGGCATCCCAGAGACTCTCTTATGGTAGTGACCAAAGGGCCTCTACAAAACATGGCAATCGCGCCAGGATCCTCTATGCGGAAAGATATGATGTAGATGATCGTTTTTGCCGCAATTCTATGGATAGCAATGTCAAGCTTAATATGTACAGACCAGACAATCATTCTGAATGGGTCGAAGAAGCAAAATTGTATTTTAAACTAAAACGGATGACCGACCCTATAGAAAGGTTTGCCGCGGCCTGGTGGTGCTTACCTGAGCCGTTAAAAAAGAATCTATTTAGACTCAGGAAATATGTTACTGAGAACGAACCAGAAAATGCTTTTGAGCTTCTAGTCGTAGAACTCCATAGACGATATCAACCCGAGAGGATTGAACGGACGACTGACTTATTACGTCAGGAAAAGATGGGAAATCTACTTCCATCTGAAAATTATGACAGATTTGTTTCAAAATCCATCGGGCTTGATATATCTGAGGAAGTTATAAATATTATATTTGTAGCAGAATTGCCTGCTAGACTAAGAGCCACCTTGGATGTCTATGATACATTGGAACTAGAGTGGTCAAAGAAACTCAGAGGGTTGGACAAAGTGTGTCGTCAGAAGGAACCTAAGGTGTATGCAGTAACCGCAGATTCACGCCTGAAGCAGCAACTCAGCCATCTCTCAGAGAGACTCCTGACCGTAGAGAATGTATTAAGTACCCTCCGCAGGGATGTGGCTTGGATAAAAAACAATAGGGAAAGTTCCAACAGAAGTAGGGTAAATTCTCGGAGTCAAGGTTCAAATTCCAAGCATTGGAGAGGCGAATCTTGTGGGGGTGCACAAGGACCACACGAGTGGTGCATATCGCATCGTAAATAGGCCGAGTTTGGAAAATGTCAGGAGGGGGGATGCACGTTTCCAAAGTTGGGTAGTTCCCGATGGAAAGGAAGTAGTCTTCCTGTAGCCTGGTCGAAGCTGCCGGAAAACTTATGGAGCCCCGCTAATAGGAGCCGTAGGGGAGGTTGCGCATGCAAGGCTCCAAGGTATGCATATTCGAGGCATACTAAAATCATAGAAGTTAGGTTCGGAAGCTTCGATGGAAAAGACGCGCGGTAATACAGTCCGTAAATCTGTTAGATTTCGGCTGGAAGGTAATCTAAAAGAGGTTGCTGGTTATAGCAACAATAAGTTCGTTATAACTGATGAACTAAGCGGGTTAAACTTCTTAATGTACACGGGTGCAGAGGTGAACATAGTTCGATCCGATGTGGTAGAAATTGATAGCCCCACATTCGATTACCAACTATGGGCTGCTAATGGAAGTCCAATTGAGGTTAAGGGAGTTAAAGAATTATCAGTGACATTGGGGCAGAAATCTCCATTTACGTAAAATTTTCTGGTCGCTGATATAAAGGATAACATCATTGGGATGGACTATTTGATCCATTTTAATCTCGCTTTAGATCCCAAATCTAGGACCATTGGACAAAGCACTGGAATAGTGACTTATGCTTAGACTGGGACCTCAGTAGTTAGGTCAGGGAGACTACCCAGACCCGTCGTCGCCGATGGCTTGGTGGATGTCATCGAGAAACACCTGGCCGTGCTTCTGCCATTTAATGCTAAACGCAAGGGTTTAAAAACAGGAATAGAGCACCAAATCGAGTTGGTGGAACCACTAACTTGTTCGCCAAAGTCTCAACCGTTAGCACAACATAAGCAGCAGGTTGCTATTGAAGAATTTAAGCGTTTGAGAGAAGAAGGAATTTGTAGGCGTTCAAATTCCAACTTTGCATCTCCAATAGTGGTTGTTCCCAAACCTGAACCAGGTCAATGGAGGGTTTGTGGTAACTATCGTCTATTGAATTTGGTAACGAAAGGTGATTCGTATCCTCTACCGAACCAGAGTACTTTGCTCAGGGATATAATGGGGTATGAGGTATACACAACGTTAGATCTGCAGAAGGCGTACTATCAAGTACCTATGGAGGCAGAATCTATACCGCTCACAGCAGTGCGATTCCCTGGAGGAGGATCGCATGAATTCTTTGGCCTTTGTTGAAGAATGCAAGTCAGACATTCCAGCGTCTGACGTATGGAAGTTCTTCAATACTGTCCATTTGCTAGAGCGTATATAGATGACATCATTTTATATAGTCAATCTAGGAGGAACACCGGGAGCATTTGGACGTCGTTTTGTCTAAGCTGGAACATTTTGGTTTGGTAGCGAAACCAGGAAAGAGCAGGATTGGTTGCTCTACCGTAAAATTTCTTGGACACACCATTTCCAAGGATGGAATAAAGCCCTTGAAAGATAAGGTACAAGCAATCAAGGATGTGCCAGAACCCAGAACTTTACGCCAGTTGCGTAGACTTTTGGGCATGATTAGCTACTATCGTCGTTTCATACCAGGTTTAGCTGGAATTTTGGGGTTGCTAACTCGACATTTAGTTTGTGAACGGAGCACGATCAAGAAGTCCTTGCCTATTAATTTTAGCCAAGACGACAAGGAAAAATTCCAGAGGGACAAAGATCTGTTAAGCCAAATAACCACATTAGCACCTGTGGATTGGACTAAGCCGTTTGAGCTGGTCACAGATGCTTCTGATGTAGCCATAGGAGCAGTGTTACATCAACGGGAAAATGGTATAGTCAAGCCGATTGGATTCTATAGTCGGAAACTCCAAGATCGCGAGAAGCGATATGATACGCTTGGAAAGGAGTTACTAGCAGTTTATTCTGCAGTGTTGCATTTTGAGCACTACCTAGATGGACATCAATTTATGATATTAAATGATCATAAACCATTGTTGAGTATCCTTGGGAAAGCGAATAGGATAAATTATTCTCGACGGGTGAATTCACAAATAACCCGACTCGCAGAATTTGATTTTACCATTAGTCATATCTCAGGAAGAGATAATGTGGTGGCAGATACTCTCAGTAGACCAGACGTATCAGATGAAGATATGATTCGTTCAGAGTCACTCGTATGCTCTATTGTATCTTCTAATGATTTTGTCCAGCAATTGATGGAAGCACAAGGTCTTGATCCTTTAGTAGCTGTGTTGGCAAAGAATCCTACATATACACGCAGGAAGATTGGAGATAAGTGGTTATTATGTGAAATCTCCAGGAGCCAACCTAGACCTTATGTACCGTTAGAATTAAGGTATAAGGTAATTCAGCAGCTACATGAATTCAGTCATCCTTCCATTAAGGCAACTATCAGGATGGTCACTGATAGATATGTATGGCCAAAGATGTCGAAAGACATAAGAGCCTGGGTAAGGACATGTGCCCGGTGTCAAACTTGTAAAGTTTGGCGTCATACCAAAACTGAAATTAAAACGATTGGTATACCAGCGGGTCGTTTCATGCATGTTCATATTGATATAGTATAAATGCCTGAGATTTCTAGCCAAAAGTATTTACTCACGATGGTCGATCGGTTCAGTCGTCAGTTTGAGGTAGCAATCCTGAAGGACATGACAGCTCAAGAGGTCTTACTTATGTTCTTGCATAATTGGGTGTCGCGATATGGTGTACCGGTAAGGGTAACTACTGATCGTGGTAGTCAGTTTATGTCTGAACTGTTTATCAGATCATTGAATACAATGGGGATAGAAGTAAGACACACATGTGCTTATAATCCCAGAGCTAATGGGATGGTTGAGTGACTGCACAGGGAGCTAAAGGCTGCATTACGCTGCACCGGTGGATCCAGTTGGATACATGATTTGCTCGTAGTTTTGTTGGCAATGCGAAATAGATACAGAGCTCATTTAGGAACATCCATAGCAGAACATGTTTATGGAGAGCCATTGAGGTTACCTGGAGATCTTCTAAGAGAAGCTCCAAGTTGTCTCGATTGGGCCTCTAGTTCAGTAGGTTGGTTTGTTGGAGCATTGAGAGATAAAATGAGTCGTTTAGCCCTAACCAAAACTAGAAGTCCAAAGTCTAAATGCTATGTATCTTCAGATTTTAAGCTGGCATCTCATGTATATATAACTAACGAGAATAGACAGAATTGTCTGAATCCGTTCTATAAGGGGCCATTTAAAGTCAGTCATATGACTGATAAAAATTCATTTATAGAAGTAAATGGCACAGTAGAGTGTGTAGCTATGGATCGCTGCATTCCACAGTTTATATGGACGGAGGAGGAGACTGAGGAACAGTATCCATCGAAGTATCCAGAAGCTGAGGCGAAATGTGACTCAGAAATGTGTGAGAAAATGGAAAAGTCGAACAAATATGGAAAAGAACTAAAGATTAAAATCAAGAAAACTGAGAATAAAGAACAATGCAATATTAACATGAAATTTAGTGAAGTACCAGAACAACTTGTTGAAACTCGTTCTGGAAGAGTCATCAAGAAACCGAAGAATTATGACTACATGATGTATGGTTAATCATCTTAAACATGAGGGTGTATGTGGAGGTTAATTTAATTATTGGACATTTGATGTTATGGCTGGTTTCGTAAAACAATATTGTATTTTTTGAAAAAATATTGTACATTTTTTTGGAAATTCTTTTGTTCACATTGTCGAAGTTTTTGACTTGTCTTGTCGAAGGTAAAACGAGAGTTTTTTTTCTGAGTTGCTAAAGCGTACAAGTGGAATACTGCGTAGTTCCATCTATGATATCTTTGCTAATAAATTATTCTAGAAAAGTGAACTATTCTTATTAATTATCAGCGAAAAGAACAACAAAATTGCTTCAGGTAACTGACGTGGATATTTGTTTTAAGGTCTCAATCGTCTTGTTCTGTAAACTGTGAATATCAGCGTATTCTGGTAAGCTTAATTAATATAATATATAAATTGCAAGTAACGTAATAATAGTATGGCTGGTTTATTAAATATTGGGGATACAGAGCAGTTAGCAAGTGGACTTAAGGATTGTAGCTTAAAAGATAGTTAAGTGGAACTTAAGTGTTCCATATATAGCTTTGCAAACCCTGATGCAAGTAAATGCCTTGCGACGTTACCAAATAGTAAAAAACTGAGATAAAGAAATACAGTTACAGTAAGTGACCCTTATCATGTCCGGAATTGCGTTCACATGTAAATGCCGAGAAAATTTCCTAGCGTTACACTGTCTAAAAATACTCATAGATACTTGATGCTTTTTCTGGTTGGTTGGTTTGTGTTTCATCGTGTGGGTGCAACTGGATAAGTAGAGTTGTCGAAACCAAAGAGTTTAGCTGCTTTTTAAAGACTCAGAATTGTCCTGTTAAAGATATGCGGCAACACCGTAGGGGTTATCACAAATAGAAATCCGATAAATAGATAATCGATTACGTATTACTAGTTGTGCAGCAACAAGAAGATTGGCGTGACTGAAGTCTAAGTGAATTGGTGAAAAAGCATAGATCTGCCAGTACAAGGTCGCACGCCTTTAGCCAAAGGCAAATTTCAATTTTTCGAATTTGTACAGCGTAATAAAATTTGATAATCATTTAGGCAATATGTCGGTGAATTAATCTGAGCCATTAAATCACGTAAAAAGAAAAAAATTCCTCTCGGCGAGGCTTGATTAGTAATGTAGGGCAGAGTAATGTTGGGCTGGCGCATATTTGTTGATTGCTTCAACAATGATATGATGCCAAGTAACCTCTAGTAATTTCTACACAAATAGTTAGCTGTAGTGGCCGGTCAAACCGCGTGAAGTGAAATAGTAGTGTCAGAGATTTTGAGAGCTGCAGTGTCGAAATTGCGAAGTGGGTTGCCACTGCAGTTGAATGATTTAAGTTGACACCTGGGCAGAATTGATCGCCGCCAATAAGTTCGAATACGATGACATGAGCTAGTGTGTGCTCGACGTTTTGGTCATGATATACGTAGAGAGTGTGCACTATGCAACTGACGAAGATGAGATATGCATAGAATGTAGCCTGTAACATGACATGAAGCCGATGACTACTTGGTGTTGCTATACAAAGGGTCAACTAGAAGTAGTTTGTCATACCAAAAATAGGCAGTGTGAGCTCACGTTTGAGCCATAAATTGCAAAAGTAAAATGTAAAAAAATATATATATACATGGTAACGACAGAACATGTACTCGAAAATTGCCTCAGAAATCGAATTATACAGAGGAACTGTTCAAAATACTACACAATTGTTAGTTAAGAACAACAATTTATGCCACGTGAGACAATTGAGTGTGAGAAAGGTAATTAATCATGCGGATCAATGGAGATCGCGTCGCGTGAAAGGAGGTGCAATTGGTTCGCAAAATGTTAACAATTGATACATAGAATAACGAAAAACTAATGCAAATAAATTATCAATTATGCGTTATGCAAAGCAATCTGATATTCGGTTAAGATTGTAGACAGATAGAGCCTGAGACCCTTGTAGTAAATTGTATGTTGCCAAGGTCAGGCGGTTCGACAAAATGTTTTAACCAGTCTATGCTTACCGATGTAGGTGTCGTACCTTTCATGATAATGAATTATTTCGGCTACCTGAGCAAAATCGGGTAAGGACCGCGACACTTTGGTTGTAGTGGTGCAACAGCAGCGTCGTTACGAACTAGTACTCCCTTGCAGCTGTGGAGTTGCGGATTATCTAAGACTGGACGAGAAGTGTCTCTGCTGCTGTGCAGTCATGTTACAGAAATGTGGTCGGGTGCGAGAAGCTTCGATTTGTGGGTCATCCTCTGCGAGTTGTAAACGTGGGAGCTGACTAGTCAGGCGTAGGTCCATGAAGCACAAGAGTTGTGACACACAGATTTTTAATAAATTCACGTGTACGGGAACGTCTGTCAACTTTGACTAAAGGTAATGCCTCGACCCTGTTGCCACTAATGAACGACGATGCTAAAGCTGCTTTGAGTTCCCTATAAATTCTTTCTTCAATATAGTTAGATTGGGGATGGTAGGCAGTCGTCTGGCGTAAGATGCATCCTATGTACAGGAGGGTAGTTTTGAAACGATCCGATGAAAAACAAGTGCCTCTATCAGTGATGATCCCGTTGGGAACACCATTATGTGCTATCCATGCAGATATAAACACGTTATTGACTTTGTCTGCCAAAAGGTAAAGCCGCGGACCATCGTGTAAATCTATCAATCATAGTTAAAAGGTAGCTAAAACATTGAATCGTTGTCAGATGAACTATGTCGATGTGGACAATGGCTAGGCGTGAAGTAAATGGTAAACATTAAATCGCGTTCGTGTGTGATACTGATTTATATTGAATAACACACTCGAGAAACATTGTTAATCGTTTTGCTTGAGCCTTTGACCCCAGAATCAATCTGTAAGAAATATGAATGTCGCCTTGCTTCCTGGGGGGAGAAATAGAGTGAATGGGGTCGAAAACGTATCTCTGAAGACTGTTTGAAAGAACTGGCTTGTTGGGCAGCAAACCCGCGAGTAAACAATGGGTAAACATTCCCAGAGTCGGCGTACGAACTTGGTGGGGTGACGATCTACTTATCTTTGAATATGTTTATTATCGCGCTGTTCTGTTCGCTGGAGGGATCGGTGCAGGAAGGTGCAGGTTCCCCGAGAGTCACGGAGTTGAATGTGAATGGCGACAGTGAAGGTGTTTGTAGCGAGACATCTGGCCTGGAAAGTGTGCCTGCAATTAATTTTTTTCGCCCTTGACATGAAAGATGTCGAATTTCCATTTGCTCAGACGTGACAGCTGATTTTTTATTCTGTCAGGGTACTTTGTGACAATTTAATTCGCATTCAAAGTATATTAAGCAATGGTGCATGATCTATAAAAACAAAAAATCTGCTTCTGCCAATGATGCTGATGAAGTGGCACACTATTACGTGGATGGCGAGGAGTTCTTGACCGAAAGTGTCGTACCTGATTTCCATTGATTTCAGAGTACGCGAGTACAAATGGTAGGTTTCCGAAATCCGGCAATCTCGTGATCCAACGTGGCCCCAATAACAAACTCAGAAGCATCTGTTGTGAGTAGAAATGGTTGTTGAAGTTCTGGATCCGTTAGCATTGTAGCATTTGCTAAAGAGTTGATGGCGAGACGAAGTAATTCCTCGTCTTTGGATGACCAATAAATGATGGAGTTCGTGCTAAGTCCTTTTCGATTCCGCAGGTGCCTACACAACGGATAAAGTTGTCTTGATAGACTTGGATAAAATTTGTGATACTAGTTAAGGATTTCCAAAATTTTCCAAAGCTCACTTACATTCTTTGGTGACTTGATATTTTTGATTTAATTTGTGTTCGACGGCAAAAGTTGAATACCTAAGAAATCCATGGATGTAGTAGCAATCTACGTCTTGTCAAGGTTGATCTAAAGTTCGTCGTTAGGTAAGTGTAAGAGAATATTTCGTAAGTGCTTGGCATGAGATTCAAGGTCTGGATGGAAAACCATTATGTCGTCGAGATATGACATACAGTAAGCGGAGTCGTCGCGGAGTATGTTGTCCGTGAATCTTTTAAATTTCTGAGTAGCACACTTAAGACCAAAAGGCATGTAGAGGTAGTCGAAAAGGCCAAATGCTGTGATGACGGCAGTCTTTTCAATATCTTCTGGCGCTACCGGAATACGATGGTAGGCTTGTCTGAGGTCAATCATTGAGATGTATTTGCTACCACTGAATTTTTCAAGAAAGGTTTTTATATTGGGAATAGGATATACATCGGATTTGGTTATTGAATTTAGCTTGAAGTAATCCCCACAGGCTCTGTAATATCAATTTGATTTGTAGATTAAGTTCAGTGATGACCCGCGTGAACTTTTCGATGGTCTGATGATTCCCTCTTCCATTAGTTTTGAAAATTTCTCTTGGACAGCTTTCAGCCTAGCAGGGGGTAACGGCCGCATCTTTAGGTCAATATGTTTTCCTGCTTTGACGATACAAATTATCGGGTTGGAGATTCGTCGCTCCGACTTGTTTAGATTGAACAGCGACTTGCGTTCGCAAAGAGTTGCTGATATCTCTGCCAAACACTGTGGTTGGCTGAATGACCTGTAACTCTGAAAGTTCGGAGGCATGTGTCCAAAAATATACTTCATGTCCAATGGATGTGTCAATGATATTTTGATTGACAAGATCAACAATGAGCCGATATTTAAACAGGAAATCAAGGCCTATTATGTTGTGTGACACCTTGGCGATGATGAATTTGTGAGAAAATTCACATCGTAATCCTATGTTGAGTGTGTAATGTCGGAAAACATAAGTAGGAATACGCGCCCCTGTAGCTGTTTTAAGTAAAACGCTTAGAGACTTCTCGGCTATGGAAACACCATTGGGAACTGAAACCAATGCAACTGTGTCCACGATAAATCCTTCGCCAGTTTTGAAATCAAGAAGATGCATATTTCCATTGGGTCATGCAGACATATAGGCTGGTCATTGCGAATAGCATTGTCAGTTTTGCTCTCTATAAGGCAAATTCTGCGTGGACAGAAGTCAACATAAATTGCAGCTCTAGGTGTTTTAAAATTTGTATGTGAAGAAAATAAACTGTCGTGATGTTGGTTGTGGTCATCAAGGGAAGAAAACTGGCAGCCATTTGGTAAATTATCCACATAATGCAGGCAATTTTACAATTATAAAAATATATAATTAAACGAACATTGGTTGCGCGGGCGGTGATAATAATTTCTATAATCAAGGTTGCGATTTTGATATAAGAACATGGTCCATTAATTAATTATATATGTCAGTATAAACTAAGAATTTTATAGTGTAGAAAAGGCAATTCATTCAGTAGACCGGTTTCGTCCTTAAGTCATCAAGTGCTGGCCAGAATTTGTCACGGACATGGCTCGAACTTGGGCACATCTGCTACATACTAACAAATACAACTTGGTTAGTATATTTTTCCTTCAGGGGCTAAAGCATCAGATTCAAAAGCAGACGTACCCAGGTTCGAGCCCTGTCCGCGGCAAATTCTGGCCAGTACGTGATGAGTTCCCAATAAGGGGGACACCGGTCTACTGGATAGATTGCCTTCTCTACACTATAAAATTCTTAGTTTGTACTGACATATGTAATTAATTAATGGGCCAGGTGACAATATCAAGATCGCACCCCTGAGTATAATAATTGCTTTCACCGCCCGCACAACTGATGTTCGTTTAATTATAACTGTTCATTTCAATGCCAATGCCTCATATACTGTGGTGTCTGTTCAGTAATGACAATTTGATGATGGTTAGTTGGAACTTTGGGCCTAAATGGATGCCATATGAGCTCCACCTAAAAGAAAAATAGACTAACCAAGTTACATTAATTAGTATATAACTGAAATTGTGTGGAGTGTAGTGTGTGGCAGTGTGGCTAAGTCGTTAGAACACCAGATTCCGAAGCAGATGTGCCCTGGTCAGTACTTGATGAGTTCCCAATAAGGACGAAATCGGTCTACAGAGTGAATTGCTTTTTTGAACTACCAATTCTTAGTTTTTACTGAAATATGTAGGTAATTAATGAGCCAGGTGCATATATTAAGATTGTAACATTGATTATAATAATTATAAAAATAAATTTAGTGATTATAGCAACAATGTACGGGAGAATATATACTGAAGGACAGAGGATGTCCCGATTGCTGTTTTTCGGATTTAGACGGTGTTGATCCGTGATTCTAGTAGCATTTGTCCTGTCTATGATGATTCTTTCAAGAATTTTAATCAAATCCGAAATAAATCTTTTAAAGTGGACAGCCTGGCGTTAACAGATGTGGGACCAGCGGATAGATCCTGAGCTAACTTAGAATTCAGTGTATTCATATTTTTAAAATGCATAAAGAGATATAAATATATATAATGAATAATAATATTAAACATACGTACCATATAAAGATTTAAAAATAATAACGAAGTGCTTATTAAAATCTGTTGCCACTGTTTGACACGAACGTAAACAGTTCAAAGCGACTAATTTACAGAAAAATGACATAATCTGCTTCCACAAAATCAGAATAAAAATCTGTTTTCACAGTTTGGCACAAATTGTACGTAGGAGAGAAAGGTTTTTAACTATTTAACCACGGAAATTCCAGATAATCTGTTTCCAATGGTTAAGCACAACAAGTATGAAAAACCACAGAGACATTGACTAAGAAATATTCAAAAACAAGGTGAAGAACAGAATAGATTTTTGTGCTAACGCCAATTTTAATGTGAATCCCAAATTAATTAAAAAAGAAATACAAGTTTATAAATAATTTTGCGAAATAATTTGTGATATTAAAACAAGTCTATAAACAGTACTGTTCTGGTATCCTGACGCGGTCGCCAATTTGTAAAGCCGTGGATAATGAGAGACAGTTACAGTGGTTGGCCTATATCATGGCCGGAATAGCGTTCTCTGGAAAATGCGAGAAAGTTTGGTAGATTTGCAGTGTCTTGAAGTACTCTTAGACACTTGAGACCTGCCCTGGTTGATTGTCTGGAGTTCCTGCGTGTGGAAGCACTGGAATAAGCAGAGTTGTCGAAACCAGAGAGGTTAGTTGTTGAAGATCTGAGCAACACCGTGAAGGTTGGCACACATGGAAACCCAATTAATAGATAATCGACTACGTATGATTAGTTGTGCAGCAACAAGAAGATTGAAGTGACTGAAGTCTAATTGACTAGGTAGCACAGCTTGATAAGTCAGGGTAGGTAAACAGTCTAGTAGAGAGAAAAATCATTATAATCAAGGTTGCGATCTTGATATAAGCACCTGATCCATTAATTACTAACATTTGTCAGTATAAACTATGAAGTGTATAGTGTAGAAAATGCTGTTCATCCAGTATATCGTTTTCATCCTAATTGAGATCTTATCATGTACTGGCTAGAATTTGGCGCAGGCAGGGCTCGAACCTGGGCACGTCTGATTCGGAAACTGGTGCTCTAACCACTGAGCCACCCTGCTGCACACTAAACTACACAATTTACTGAACAGACACCACAATACATTGGGAAGTGGTATTGCAATGTACATTAATATAATTAAACAAACATGAGTTGCGCGGCCGGTGATAACAATTATTATAATCTACGTTGCGATCTTGGTATAATCACCAGACCGATTAATTACTTAGATATGTCAGAATAAACTAAGAATTGTATAATAATATGTAAGTAATTAATGGGTCAGGTGCTTATATCAAGATCGAAACATTGATTATAATGATTCTTATCACCACCCGCCCAATTAATTTTGGTTAAGTGGAGAGAGCAAAAACGCAACTGTGTTTGCATGGTAAATGCACCGTGCTTATATATATATATATATGCAAGCACAATGTTCCACTCCATTAGTCAATGGCAAATTTTGCTTTTTTTAATTGGTATCTCGTAATAAAATTTGAACTTCATTTAGGCAATATGTCGGCGAATTAATCTGAGCCGTTACAATATAAGTGCCGTTTTTCAAAATATTTGATAGTGTAAACGCCCCGGCTTCAAGTAAATGCCGTACGACGTTACAAACTCGGTTAAGGTGCTCTGAATAGAGATTTGTTATTGATAGGGGGCCCTTAAGAGGGCCTGGTCGTGCGTTCTCCTGAATTATTCAGAGTGTGAAGATGTCCTGGAGCCTTGGGTGGACTCTGATTGTTGTTGCTCCCATTGTAGAGTTGTAATCACGATGTGGATAACGTCGTTCAGGTTCTGCAATTAATTGGCTCGTCTCGCTGGTTGAAGCGCAACAAGATGAGTCACTGAAGTGGCCAATTGTTGGTGAAACAATCAAATCACCAGCGTAGGTATTGACAGCCGACAGAACGCACACGCGTAACGCAAAGCAGAATGCAAATGCAACAACTCACTTGCATGGTAAATTGCCGTGCTTAAATAGCATGCCATGTCTACTTGCACACTATTGGTTAAAACGGCAAGTTTCGCTTTTTTTCTCATTGGTGCAACGTAAATAAAATTTAATTTAATTTACGCAATATGTCGGCCATTAATTTGTGTCGTTACAACACTTTCCTCTCTGAAAAAAAGGAAAAAAAATTCCTCTCTGCGAGGCTAGATAAGAAATGCATGACAGAGTTCGAACCAAGTTAAGCAAAAATATGATGAATCATAAGTGCTGGGCTTAAATATGCTTGTTGGTTGCTTCAACAATGATATGATGCCAGGTAACCACTAGGAATTGCTACACATATTGTTGGCTCTAGTGGTCGGTCATAGCACGTGAGGCAAAATAGAGCAGTGTAAGTTTTTGGAGCCGCAGCGTGAAGATTTCGAGGTAAATCGCCTCTGAATTTGCCAGATTTAAGTTGAAACCTAAGCAGGTTGGATCGTTGTCAATGTGTTTGTATACGACCAAAGGAGCTAGAGTGCTCGACGTTGTGGTCATGACATTTGTAGAGTGGTCTTTGTGCAGTTGATGAATTTGAGATATGCATTGAAAGTGGCCTGTACCATGATATGAAGCTGATCACTACTTAGTGTTGCTACACGAAAGCGTGAGCTCTAAGTAGCTGGTCCTACCAAAATAGGCAGTGTAATGTCATGTATGAGAAATACATTATAATGTAAAATATATACATTAAAATCAAAGGTAACTGCATAAAAATATGTACACGAACATTGCCTCAGAGATGGCATAATACCAAAGAACTGTTCAAAAGTGCTACACAATTGTTAGCTAAGAACAGCTGGTTATGCCACGTGAGACAAATACGAAAAATAACGTAAGGTTAAAATGTTAATGTTTAAAAAAATCAATTACGCGTTATACAAAGCAGGATATTGAGATTGTGGGCAGACGGAGACTGAGACGTGTGTAGAAGGTTGAACGCTCTCAGGATCAGGTGGTTCGATAAACGGTTTCAATCTCTCTGTGCTTACTGATGTCGGTGTAGCGTCTTGCATAATAATGAAGTATTTTGGTTGTCTGAGCAAAATCGGGTAAGGACCGCGATACTTTGGTTGTAGTGGTGCAACAGCATTATTGTTGCAAACGAGTACTCTCTTGCAGCTGTGGAGCTGTGGGTTAACCAAGACTGGACGAGGCGTGTGTCTCGGCTGCTGTTCAGACATGTTACCGAAATGAAGTCGAAGGCGGGTAGCTTCGTCTTGTGGGTCATCTTGTGCCGGTAGTAGACGTGAGAGCTGACTAGGCAGGCGTAGATCCATGCCATACAAGAGTTGTGACGCAGACGTTTTAATGGATTCTCGAGTACGAGAACGCATGGCCAGCAGAACTAAAGGTAGTGCATCAACCCAGTTGCCATTAATGGACGAGGATGCTAAAGCTGCTTTGAGTTCCCTATGTATTCTCTCTACCTTGCCATTAGCTTGGGGATGGTAGGCAGTCGTCTGGCGTAAGATGCATCCCATGTACCGCAAGGTGGTTTGAAACGATCAGATGAGAAGCAAGTGCCTCTGCCCATGATGACCTCATTGGGAACACCATAATTGGATATCCATGCAGAGATAAAACCGTTAGTTACTTCGTCTGCAGAAATGGCGCCAAGAGGTAATGCTGCAGGCCACCGTGTAAATCTATCGATCATAGTTAGAAGGTAGCTGAAACCTTGAACCTTTGTCAGATGAACTATGTCGATGTGGACGATAGCTAGGCGAGAAGTAGATCGAAAATGTTGCAACTTAGAACGAGTGTGTCGTGTGATCTTGTTTTTCTGACAAATAGCCCACTCTGAGACCCAACGTTTAACATTCTGCCTAAGTCTGTGACCCCAGAAACGATCTGTAAGAAGTCGGACAGTCACTTGGCTTCCTGGGTGAGAAATTGAGTGAATTGAATCGAAAACTTTTCTCTGAAGGCTGGTCAGCAGAACTGGCTTGTTGGGCTGCGTACCCGTGAAGTAAACAATTGGTAAGCCTTCCCACAGACGGCATATGAACTTGGTTGGGTGACGAGCTATTAATCTTTGAATATGAATGTCACCGATTTGTTCAGTTCGCAGGAGAGTTGGCGTTAGTGCAGGTTCACTGAGTGCCACGGAGTTGACAGTGAACAGTGACGGCGAAGGTGGTTGTAGAGAGACGTCTGGCCTGGACAGGACATCTGCAATGAAGTTCTGTTTGCCCTTGACGTGAAAGACATCAAATTGCCATTCGCTTAGACGAGAAAGCTGTCTTTCCACTCTGGCAGGGTACTTGGCGATAGATGAAGTTGCGTTTCGAAGTGCGCTAACTAGTGGTGCATGATCTGTGAAACAACAAATCTGCTACTGCCAATGATGCTGATAAAATGGCGCACTGCGTCGTGGATGGCGAAAAGTTCACGGCCGAAAGTGTCGTACCTCGTTTCTACTGGTTGGAGAGTACGCGAGTAGAAACTGATAGGCTTCCGAACTCCGTCGATCTCTTGTTCCAACGTGGCTCCAATAGCGAATTCAGAAGCATCTGTCGTGAGTAGAAATGGATTTTCAAAATCTGGATGCGTTAGCATTGTGACATTTGCTAACGAGTTGATGGCAAGTCGAAGAAATTTCTCGTCTTTGGATGACCAAGCAATGATGGAATTCTTGCTAAGTCCTTTTCGGTTCCGCAGGTGCCTGCACAAAGGATAAAATTGTTTTGAAAGGCCGGAAGGAACTTGCGATAATAGTTTAGTACTCCCAGGATTTTATGCAACTCGCTGACAGTCCTTGTTGAAGGTGCAAAAGCTCGTTGGGCTGTTTGGCCGGATCATGCAAACAAGTAGGCTGGTGATTGCGACCGGCGTTGTCCGTTTGATTCTCTATGTGAAAAATTCGGCGTGGACGAAAAGAGTCGACAGGGATGTCGGATTGTAGTTGGCTTCTTCCCTGTAGCGCTGTTGATGCCGTTGATGTGCAGAAAGAACGGTCTTCTACTTCCTGCGCCAGACGTTTCCCGATACTGATGCACCCTTGTGCCTGCGGTCTGTTGTCCTTTCCGTCAGCTGTGGAAATTGACACTCATTCGGAAATTCTTCGGAACAACAAAGACAGACTTGGCATGAATAAAAAAACTTCTGGTGGTTATAACACCAGTTCTATGGGGCATATTTATTAAAGGATAGCGGAGATCTCGATCGCCGCCTACCGTTATAATTGGGCTTAGGTACGAATTTGGGTCGAGCATTCACTTGATTTAGCTCGGATTTGGTAATAGCCAATCCTTCTAGAACTTTAGCCATGTTCGCCACTGTCCTCTCTAAAGAGGAGAGTTTATCATCTTGCGGAGGTGAAGAAAATGATGATGGATTCACTTTGGGTTCCAAAACCCTATATTCTAACTCACATCTCTCGGATAAGTCATCTATAGAGAGAGTGTTTGGGAGCTGTCTGGCAAAGAGTTTTAATGTTTGGGGAAGATTGTTAATAAAAACAACCTTGGCCTCATGATCAGAAATGTTGGTTTTATACCAACGTTTCCGTAATTCCCTCAGTATTTCGATGGGGCCAAGGTTTGGCATGTCTAACTGTGCATATTTGTTTATTATCTGCTCAGTCTCTGTGGGCCCAAGCAAGGATTCTACCTCGTTTAGTAGGCCCAAAATGGGTTTAGGTAGCTTCCTAATGGCCTCAAGCTTAGGATAAATCCGTCGCTGCAATTCAGAAGGTAATTTAGCAAAACCTTCGACAGTTTTGATGACTGTCATAATCAGGAAACGGGGAGAAAGCGGAGTCTACGCGCATAAAAAATAATTCACTATCTCCATCCCAAACAGGAACATCAATATCTAAAATTGGACCTGACATTTTAACAATCTTACAGGATCTTAAAAGCATAAATTTATAAGCAATATGAAAATATATAAATATACTTTAACGGAACGCTTACCCACAAAAATCTTCCACAGATGAATGAGCGCAGAACAAAAGCACGTCACAGTACTGCTTCCAAAAATTGAAATTATCCGCAATTTAGCCTGTCGAGTACGTACGGTATCGTTTTGTACGTAGAAAAGATGAACAGAGTCCCCGTTGGCCTTTGATGCCAATGTATTATTACTATATCCCCCAAAAAAAATTCAACACAAATTCACGAATATATACCCAACAAAATTCCCAGAAGACCACGATTAGGGTAAAGAAAACGCAAATATTAATCTATTTTGTCCCAAATAAATGAAAAAGGAAGTCAATTTTATTTATACCAAAATAATAGAACAATAATCAATATCCTGGCGCGGTCGCCAATTTTGTAAACGCCCCGGCTTCAAGTAAATGCCGTACGACGTTACAAACTCGGTTAAGGTGCTCTGAATAGAGATTTGTTACTGATAGGGGGCCCTTAAGAGAGCCTGGTCGTACGATCTCCTGAATTATTTAGAGTGTGAAGATGTCCTGGAGCCTTGGGTGGACTCTGATTGTTGTTGCTCCCAATGTAGAGTTGTAATCACGATGTGGATAACGCCATTCAGGTTCTGCAATTAATTGGCTCGTCTCGCTGGTTGTACCGCAACAAGATGAGTCACGGCTGTAGCCAATTGTTGGTGAAACTATCAAATCACCAGCGTAGGTATTGATAGCCGACAGAACGCACACGCGTTACGCAAAGCAGAATGCAAATGCAACAACTCACTTTCATGGTAAATTGCCGTGCTTAAATAGCATGCTATGTCTACTTGCACACTATTGGTTAAACGGCAAGTTTAGCTTTTTTCTCATTGGTGCAACGTAAATAAAATTGAATTTAATTAACGCAATATGTCGGCCATTAATTTGTGTTTTTACAATAGACTGTAAGCGCCTCGGCTGTAATTAAATGCCGTGCGACGTTACGCGAACCAAACGGTGTGCTACCGTCGATTTTAATGTGAATCCTTCAATAAAAAATAAAAGCAGAATTTATTTACGTCAAATTTTTGCGCAGAGATTTGTAATATCAAAACAAGTCTAAAAACAGTACTGTTCTCGTGTTTACTGGCGCGATCGCCAATTTTTAAACGCCCCGGCTGCAAGTAAATGCGTGCGGTGTTACAAGAAGAAACAGAAGCCGGAGATTATCGGAGAACAGTTAATGTTGGTGGTCCTTGACTGATCCGGAAAGGCGCTCACTGGCAAATGCCATGAAAGTTAAATATGTTGCAGTGGCTATAAGTGTTTATAGATAATTGTTATATGCTCTAGCTTGTTTGCTGGTGTTTCTTCGTTTGTATGCACCGGAATTAGTAGAGTTGTAAAAACCGGGAGGTGAGTTGCTGTTCGGAGTCTCAGAATTGTCTTGTTGAAGATCTGTGGCAACACAGTGGTGGTTGGCACAAGTAGAAATCCGATTAATAGACAATCTATTACGTATGAATATTTGTGCAGCAACAAGAAGATCGGCGTGACTGAAGGCTAGGCGACGAGATGACACATCGTGGTTAAGTCCAGAAATCGGCGTACGTATACAGTCAAGTGGAGAGAGCGACAGTAATCACCCGTAGTGTGCAGAGCAGAAGTGTCAAGTGTGTTGCATTGGAAGTGCACCGTGCTTATATACTTCACAAGATTGCACGCCATTGGTCAGCGGCAAATTTCGCTAGTTTTAATTGGTACCCCGTAATGAATATTGAAATTCAATTAGGCAATATGTCGGCGAATTAATCTGATCCGTTACAAGACCAAATGTGGTTCGAATTCAATTTTGAAATCCAATTTTATTCTAAAAATTGCTACATCAGGTAATAAATTGTTATGACTTAAACTGATTTGCTGACATTTTGTAAAAATAATTATAAAATTAAACTCGATGGACCAATAAGAACGCGCCCATCCTTAGACATATTACTTACGACTTCGAATGTATATAAGCGCAATGCAAATACGCCGCAACAAACTCTGCTCTGCTCGCTACCTGCAATTGCTGCTACCTTCTCTGCTGCATTGATTATCTACGCCTGATTACTTACATGCATTTATCAACCTGATTCACAATCGCGCTTAGACATATCTCACGTCAATCTTCTTGCTGCAGGGCTTCTAGTCATATTTATTTGATCATTCGTTAATCGTGTAACAGCTCATATTAATTCGCCAAAATATTGTCAAAATTAAATTCAAATACTAATACGCTGGACCAATAAGAACGCGCATTATTACCATTGACGAATTGCGTGCGACTTCAGATCTATATAAGCAAGATGCAATTACAACGCAATACAAATTCTGTTCTGCTCGCTAAGTATGATTGCTGTCGCCCTGTACGCGTCACTGACTATCTACACCGACTACTGTACGTGCGTTTACCCCGATGTGACATCTTAACGGATAGTCTTCAGTCACTCCAATCTTCTCGTTGCTGCACATCCAGTCATTTGTAATCGATCATAAATTAATCGGATCTCTCCGTCTGCCAGTCACCTCCGTTTTGCTACAGATCTTCAACTAGACAAGTCTAGGCCTATGAAGAACAACAAACACAACCTGCTTCGACAATTCTACTTATTAAGGTGCATCGACTCAAAGGATCACAAGCCAACGAACAGGAAAACCAAGAAAATGTCTAAAAGGATTTCTAGACACCTGAACGCTACAAACATTCATAATCATCCATGGAAAATGCGGGTGAACGCTTTTCCGGCCCTGTTAAGTACCACTCACAGTACTTGCTCTCTCTCCGTTTCCATATTGGTCTTCTTTGTAATGCCGTACAGCACTTCCTTCTAGCCCGGATGTTCCAATTGTATTTCTACGTGTGCTAGCTATTTCGGTGTTGCCACAGATCTTCAGTAAGACTAGACAAGTCCTTCGAAAAGCAATTAACACATCCTGCTTTGTCAACTCTACTTTTTCGCGTGCAACTGCTCAAAGGATCACCAGCCTACGAACAGGATACAAAGGACATCTGAACGTCCATATTCTTCTAAAACTCACTAACTCTCATGGCATTTGTCACTAAATGTCTCCCTGGCCTTATAAAGTGCCAGTAACAATATTGGTCTTACAATCATTTTTTTTGTTTTATTCATTCATCATCATGTCCAGCCATACAAAAGTCAAAATTGGCTAATGTTTCCTGCAATATAAACATAAGGAGTGAAAAAGCATATAAATGAATTTAGACAAATTATTATTGAGATTTACGAGAGAGTGAGAGAGAGAAGGAATACCTTGCTACTATGAGTAAATGTATCAGGATAACTCACAGAAATGAGGCAAAATAAACCTCTTCACAACATCATTATGGACAAGTTAGCATTCCTTGCAAAGCGACATCAGCAATACAGCTTCCTTGTGGATTTCACTGTATCACGTCATAAGCAAACCAAACCTCGCAGCTAACTCTGCCCTACTAAGAAAAGATAGTGACGAAAATGATTCTACTAGACATCTGCAACAAGATTCCCACTGAGCTCGGTTCGATTCCATATCGCTAAGGGTTTCTAACCAAGAAATATGATGCGCACGAGGAACCGATCCTGGCAGACGAGTGAGTCCTTTACTACCCAATTTGGATGTAAGTGACTTCAATTGTTTCTGCCATGTCAAAATCTGTCCACCTTTTTTCTTATGCCAATTTGGTGCTGGATGAGAGAACAAAGCTCTACTGAGCAATCAAAACGGTGGCATACGCAAAACGTGACCGAGCCAACGAAGTTGATGGAGCCTTATTTTTTTTCAAACGACGAGTACTTATTGTCATATCCAAAAATATTTCTAGGGATGTAAACTTTAGTTATTCGTTGTTGGTAACCAACATGTTCTATACTTCTCAAACAGCGCATGTCGAATGCCTTAAAGCATCTCAAATCATCAACTCTAAGAGGCCAAGTTTCACTAGCGTATAGTAAGACTGCGCGTACAGATGCATTGTAAACACGACCTTTGAGGCAAAGTAAAAAATTCGCGTTTTTCCATAAATGACGAAGGTTCGAAAGAGCTACTCTAGATTTCGCGATTCGTATTCTCACCTCGTCGGACATATTGCCTACGTTATTGATAGAGCTCCCAAGATATGTAAATATGTCGACTATGTCTAGATCCTCATTCTGCAGTCGCAACGTTGGAGTGAGTGGTGGGTGATCCTGTAACAGTATCTTACATTTAGATGGTGCGAATTTCATGCCGAAAAACGAAACAACATCTGTTAATCTATAAATAACGTTGCACGTCATTCTAGCTGGAGCGTTATAAAAATTTATAATTAAATAATAAATGCTCATGTGGATTAAAGCCTTTGTTCCGACAATAATAAAGTACTAATTTATTATTATTATTTTTAAATTTCATCGGGTGAAACGCAACGACCGGAGAGAGCGTGCTTGTGGTTTTCAACATTTTTCTCTACTTTCGAAGGATATCGGGTTTTATTTTGTTTTATTTTTCAGATTCTCGGGATTTCTTGTCTGATTTCTTCTCCAGGATACTCCAGGAATCTACCTACACATTTTTTTGGAATCTACCTTCAGTTATCAAGGATCTATTTTTAGCCCACCCGATTTTTCCGTTTATTTCTACATTTTAATACCTATTCTTTTTCGCTCATCAATACTCATTCTTTTCCTCTCTTTTACCGTAATCAACATTAATTCTACTCTTCTATCTAACTCCACCATGAACCAACTTTCGTCGCCAGCCCCCATCTCCCCGTTCCTCACCAAAAAGATTATCTCCAATATTTCTGATCTCCAACATTAAATGGCGGACATCACAGGATTACTTGGAGCACTGACTGGCAACCTTTCAGTCTCCTCCGTTCAGCCCCATTTGTTGCGTCAAGCGGATGCGTTTCTAAATGGGGTAGCCAGGGAGGTTGCCCTGCGAAACCACAACAAGCGAAACCTCTTTCTTTGGTCTCCGCGCTCCCCACTCTCAAAGGACGATCTGGCCTCAGATCTCATCAGTCAAATAGGGGAAAACTTTAGCCACCTTAAAGAGATCTCATCGGGAAAGGGTCAACCCTTCATTCTCTCCTCGCACAAAAGACTGTCTGACGATGAGGTTCGTCATCTCAAATTACACTCGCCCATCTTAACATCCGGGCAAGTCAAATTCAAACGAGACTACACTCTGCTACAGAGGTCTCTAGAGAAAGCCCAAACTCATAAACCGGACACCACCCCTCCTCCAGCTCATCACGCCTTTCCGGGCTGGAGCAACCCAAAGAAAAGCCGTTCAGTTCACGGCGGAATCCTTGGCGACGCACCTTCCTCCAGTCCACTCCTCCTTACACCTCCCCGATTTGAAGGCCTTCCTCTCACTTTTAGCCCTTACTCCGCAACCAGTCCCCCCACACTATCTCAAGCTTTACCACGTCGTCGTGGCCGACCACGCCGCGCTAAGCCTCCTAATAACGCACCTTCTCTCCCAAGCTCGTCCGCCAGGTCCACATCCCCTCGACAAGTTATCTTTGTGACAGATGCTATGACCCAGAAACCGAAAAAACGTAAGTCTACTAAGGCCAAGCAAAACTTCGACCCATCCCAATCAACTTCGTCTCCCCCTACTGAATCCATCATCGACCCCACCTTGGACTGTTCCGCCCCAGCTCCTGATCTTTCTCTGTCCCTGCTCGCCCCCTCAACGCAACTTCCGAGTGCCCTCTCGAGCCCAGATATCTCGCCCCCCTTTTGCTTTCAAACCCTACAACTGCCTCACCCACCTGATAAACGCGGGACAACAGAAATCCAAATCGACGCTGACCACTCTATCCTTGTCAACGAGCGGTCTGTCACCCTCATCAGCCCTAGATCTCGCTCCACCCGCCAGCGGAAAGCCCCCGCACGCTTCTCCTCCCCGATCTAACCATCCCTCTCTCACAGCGCTCTCAGCAATCCTCATCAACTGCAGGTCACTTACGCCTAAAATTAATCAACTACGAGCCTTTCTGTCCTCTAACGAGATTGACATATGCGTTCTTGTTGAGACTTGGCTGTCCCCTTCCATCCACTGTGATGATCTTTTCCTCATTCATGGATACACGTTCCTTCGTAGCGACAGAACTGTCGGTCGTGGGGGCGGACTAGCTGCCTATGTCAGATCCCTTCTTATGCCCAAACGCTTGTCGAAATCTAACTCTCAAGGATTGGAATTTTTCTCGTTTCAGCTACAAATCCTTAACCAAAGCATATCTACCTGTGTTGTCTACAGACCCCCTAATATCTCACTCATCGACGACACCCGCGGGGCCCAATTTCTATCTACTTTTTTCTCTTTACACTCTGATCGGTACGTCGTTGTGGGTGATCTCAACCTCCCCATGACTAACTGGCATAATCTAGCTCCGAAAGTTACCCACTGCTTCGACTCTTCGCGGATAACCTGCTACACCAATTCGTGCATTTTCCTACCCGAGGGAACAACCAACTGGATTGTGTACTCTCCAATAACGAGGTGACCGATGTTCGCTCTCGGGAGATCTTCCCTAACCTTGATCACTGTCAGGTATCCTTCCTTTTACCTCTCTTATCCTTCACCCCTCCTGAAGACACCCAATCTTTCAGACGATTCACCAACTGGGAAGAGTTCCGCCGACTCTGTGACACAGTTAACTGGAGGGACCTCTTTCTCCCACACAATCTCTCCTCGTGCTTTTCCGAAGTCCATATCATCCTATCCTCCCACTATAACTCCGCCACCTCTATTCAACACGTATACTCGACGAATAAGTTGAACGCTCTGTTAAAGGCACGTGACAACCTCGCACGCAACTCTCGCCTACGCACATCATCACTTGCTCGCGCCCTCGCTCTGAGACGCATTGATGGGCTCATTAAACAGGCTATCAACAAACAAGCGCTCCACATCGAAAAACGCATCCGCACAGCTCCTAACCCCCGGGCAAAGTTCGCCATCATCAAACACCAATTGCTGCAAAAGTCTAAAACCTCGTTTATCAACTTCTCTCAGTCAGGCGACCCCTGCTTCGCCAATGATTATCTGACTCACCTTCTCGACTCCTTTTCCACTCCCACTCCGCCTGTTGAGATGTTAGACAATGGAGACACCGAGAACCTACGCTGGTTCCATGTCTCTCCGGATTCCGTCGCCCAAGCAATTAAAAACATTAAATCTAAACACCAATTTGATCAATATGGTGTCTCGGTCAGTATGATTGCCCTTCTAGGCTGGAACGTCTTCTCTCTGATTGCAGATGTTATTAATCATCGTCTCAAAACCACCTATCTTCCCCCGGACTGGCTCAATTCGACGATCTCTCTTATCCCTAAAAATGGCACTTCTTTTATCTCATCATTTAAAGATCTCCGCCTAATTACTATCGTCCCTTCTTTCACCAAAATCTTCGACAGGATCTTATAGAACCTAATCTACCCCTCCATTAAGTCTCATGTAAACTTCTATCTCCTCGATGATCAACATGGCTTTCTGAATGGCCGCTCCTCTTCCACCAACTTAGTTAGTGTTCTCGATCATTGCTACTCCTCCTTCTCTAAAGGGCTTCAGTGCACCCTCCTATTCCTGGATATTTCCAAGGCTTTTGACTCGCTGTCATTTTCAGCAATCGAATCCGCCTTACTGAGAAGCGGTATCTGCGGCAACGTGCTCAATCTTATTAGTTACTATCTCCGAAACCGATATGCGACAGTAAAAGTTGGCAGTAGTCACTCGAGGCCAGCCCATATCAGATCCAGTGTTCCCCAGGGCTCCGTACTTGGTCCCATTCTCTTCAACCTTACGCTCGCGCACATACAGGTTGATGACAACCTTTTCAAACTGTTCAAATATGCGGATGACATGGTTATCGTATTCAGCAACTCCAAAACATCCAACTCCTTATCCCTTATATCGGAGCTCCTATCCTCGCTCCACTCGCAGCTCAGCAGAATCGGCCTCAAACTAAATCCCACCAAAACTCGCATAATGAAACTCTCCCCTGATCCATTCTGCTCTATCCCGGTTGCCAACTACCCCCTTGATATAGAAATAATAGATTCGGCCAAACATCTTGGCATTCACTTCTCAAAATCCCTAGACTTCTCCCTACACCTTACACACACTACTTCCAAACTCTTCAAATGGGCCCGTCTGATCTGTTTTAAGACTAACAATCCCACTCTCCAACTCACGTTATTCAAGGTCTACGTTCTGCCTCTCATTTCCTACGCCAGCGAATTCTACTGTCCTCTCACCCTCGCCTCCTCCTATACTATTGAACAGATATCCTCCAGATTTCTAAAACGAGTCTTCCCGAAATGCCAAAACTATAGGGAACGCCTTCTTCTGGCAAACCTTCTTCCGCTTTGGTTCACCCGTCACCTTCGCGTCATTTCTTTTATCCACAAGATCACAACCTGCTTACCACTCTCCAATTTTGCCCACCCCAGTCACCACTATGCCACACGTTCTAGTAACTCTTCTATCCAAGCCTACCATACCCCCACCATATTTAAAAAATCTATCTCTTCTCCAAAGCCACTAATGTCTTCAACGCTCTCCCCACAGACATAAAACTCCTACCCCAGCACGAATTCAAAAAGGCAGCCCATCAGTACTTCTTCAACAAATTTCTTTGTGATACGACCGATTGGAAACGAAACTGGTTCCTTCTCAATCCATAACATTTACTTCACCCCAGGCTATCCTCTTTACTAACTTCGTAGGGTTAAATCCCTCAGGCAGCCATCTTCCACTTTACCTCTCTTGTCTTATTCTTTTCTTCTAGATTCACTAATACCACCTCTCAGCCCATTCCTAACCCCATTATATCCACGTTGTGGATACTCTACTACGTTTTGCTCATCCAACTCTTTTCTTTCTTTCTTGTTTCAGCGGAGGACCGGAAACCCAACAGCCCTACCGATCCACCAACGGTTCGCTTCGGACTTCGACTCTCCCTGGTCTTCTTTTAATCACAATCACGTTCTACGGATGCCTGCGATCCTTGCAAGACTCGCTCGCCTCAATCCTGCTGACTCCATCAATTCATTCGTCACGACAATGGACTCCATCGGTCGACGTCTACCTCCGGGCCGCCATCTTTTCATCTTCATCTTTGTTTTCGATCTCACATTCACCTTGAAGATCTGATACTTCACGGACTATCTCCAATTGATCTTGTCTAGTCAAATGGAACTTCGTTTATATTTATTTTTCACCAGATTGAACTATCTTGATGTTAATGATAACTTTTCCCCTCCCCAACCCCTCCCCCTGCTATTAAATACTTTGCTAGTCACAATTCCACTCACCTCCACATATCCTACCCTTGATTTGCTATTTCAATGGTTGGGCCAGTTGGCCTTTGATGCCAAATAAATGTATAATAATAATTATTATTATTATATTATTATTATTATTATTATTATTATTATTATTATTATTATATTATTATTATTATTATTATTATAAATTTAAGCCATCGTGCTAAATGGACAGTAATATTTTTTAAGAATATTCTGAGCTTAAATGGTTCTAGATTTTATATTGATGAATTCCGTATAATTTCCATGTTTTGTATTTTCTGCCTGGCTTATGTGAGCCTTTCTTTTTACGTGTCGTAGCCGTCATGTAACCAATGTAAGATTTGAATTTCATCTTCTACACAATATACTTTTACTAAAATGGAGTTATTTTATCATTCGATAATATTTTGATCACCTGTTGTGAAATCTAATTCTAAAACACACGTTTCGTGTACAGTGATGCACAAATAGCTCTCAATACGAATTAAAATGTTCGATTTTTTATGGTTAGATAACAGTAAAACATCAGTCAATTTTGGCTTTTGTATGACTGTGCATGATGATGATAAGTACTATTGCCTACTACTTATTCAAACAAATGTAATTGGGTTTAACATGAAGGCATATCCTAAACTTGAGGACAATTTTGAGCTTGATAGACTTGGCGAAAAAGACTAATCAGTTAAACTCCAAATCAAAAAAACTGATCAACAGAGACCGGATTCCTAAAAACACACCCACACTGATACGATCTTGGTATTATTAGTGGAGAGGCTCTAACCCTATTAGTAAATGAGAACCCCATAGATGCCAATTCGTTTTCAGACTTAATATACCCATTTTAGACCGATAAGCTAGTATTCTCGTTCAAATCTATTAAGTTCATGCCTGCTATATCTTGAGCTAAATGCTTGTGTCCTCAAACTTAAGGTTAGCTTCTACGTTAATCGAACTTAAATATATATTTCATGACTTAGTGTTAGACAACAGACTGTGTACTTCTTACGTTGCAATACACCCTACAAATAATCTGGTAAGAAGTAGGACGCGAAAAACAGAATTATTAAATAACCTGTTCCAGAACGTCCCCAATATGTACGATTCAAAACACAAAATGGTAGCAGGTGTATATTGTGAAAAGCGAGTATCTTTAACCGAAAAGTAGAGAAAAGAAACAAATGCAATTTGCTAAGGAAAGTCAGGCTAGTCAGGTTCAGATTACGAACTCTGAATATATATACTGTTAAGGATTTAAACAAAGAATGTTCTATAAAATAAAACGTGAATGATTTCTTTTTTATAATAATATTCAGTTTCAATATCAGTAAGGTGGGTTTTAACATTTATCAATAAATGTCACTCATAAAGCTTTTTCTGAGGGAAATAACTTTCACTCTACATATGGGACATTCAAAAATTATAACATGACATTAGATTTGTATGATTTGAGTAAATATTTGATCACACTACGGAAGCTGAGAATAAATATCAATAAAAGACGAAAGCTTTAAAAATAGGGAACAGAACAAACTTTCATTATGTTATATATAACAGTGATGCTGTTATTAATGATCGTGTTTGAGATTAAACTTATGCTGAAAGAAATTGAAAGGGATTTAGGCATAACTATTCAATGTATGCAGCTTCTGCTGAGAGACTTTATATGAAAGTATAGTAGGCAGTGACAAGAGAAAAGATGAGCACTAATATCAGATCTGAAAGTATCTTATCAAATGATATAAAACTTCAAATGTGGCATATAATATGGATTAGACCGGTACTAGAATATGCTGTCACTTTACTTGCGAATCCATTAAAAAAGGGTTTGTCATAATAAGGTAGAAGCTGTACAAGAAGAAAGGTTGTAGAAACATATTGAAGATCCTATTTCTTGCACATATGTACGCCTCTGGATTACAGTTTGACGTCACATTGCAATTTCTGTGGTTTCAGGAGGATGTGTTACATGACAAAGTTTTTCCATCTGAACCAGTGGACTGGTGCCTGTATAGACTCCGATAAAGAAGAAGATCGTGAAGTTGGAACTAGATCTGGACGCTATGGCAATATCTCCTCCTTTTGCTGGGGATATGTGCGATACAAGTTATTCTCTTTTCTCGAAAGTAATCACGACAAAATTTATATACCATTACGAAGCGGCTTAGAGAAATGCCTCCATCTAAGTATGTCATCTAATATTACAAACTTTATCTACTGAACTTGAAAAAAGGTCTGCAATCCATGCTGATACTTTTTTTTGATTATGATAATCACTTTCTCATGGTTGAATCAAAAAGACAGGATAATTGTTATCGGAAACAGATTTTCTTAGAGATTTTTATTTTCCAGGTTTTGTATTATTATAATTGAAATATGTTATGCACTATTTCTTCAAATTAGTTAACATTATATACTTTAATCAATTGCTAGCTTTCATGTTTGCCTCAATTGCTTTGCATAATGTTACACTCGAATTATACCTTAATTGTTCCTAATTTTGATGATGTATATATTATT
Organism: Eudiplozoon nipponicum; assembly: GCA_029291075.1. Taxonomy (NCBI): domain Eukaryota; kingdom Metazoa; phylum Platyhelminthes; class Monogenea; order Mazocraeidea; family Diplozoidae; genus Eudiplozoon; species Eudiplozoon nipponicum. The sequence goes on from JAQBSW010001159.1 coordinate 63,310, forward strand.
CTTTTCAGTCTGATCATTTCTGATATTGATACTATTGTATTGTACAACTAATGATGATATACCTATCTACATGAGATTAATTGCACAATTATTGCGACGTGATAATTTTTTAAATATATATTGTACAATTTCCAATTTTATTATTCTGATGGAAGGTGAAATCTTAGTGTGGTTTGAATCAAATAAAGATATTCTATTCTATTCTATCCTATAATAGTGAAAGAGCCTTTACAAAATAAGGCGCCCGCGCTAATCTAATTTTTATTAATATGCCACCGCATAAATATGGAAAATATTCAATGTTTATCGGAGGTAACTAAATCCTTATTTAAGTTTACCATATTGATGACTCATTGAATCACTTTGTTGCAGCATGGATAACTATACTAGATAATTTTATGGCCACCACGACCTGCTTCAGATATAATACTGTGGCGGAAGCACCAGACAATGCAATTGATTCATTAATGACTTAAATTCAAAGGTGATATCATCTTGGAAGTTCAGCACAAATGTATGAGTTGTTGCGCTTAGAGAAGATGAGTCGTCACCATCCATCATTATCTTATGAACGCTTAAGTGCATACGTTTCATTGTTTATATTTGTTTAGATGATGTTAATTTATTTTTTACAGATGAACTAACAGTCAGGTTTAGTGCCTAATTAGAGGTCTTTGAGATAAGGAATCTAGATTGACTCAGTAAACTCATAGTATTGGACGGCGTTTACAGATTAAAAGTAACACAAGTACTTGCTGTGACAGCAGTTTTTAGAATAGAATACAGAATAGAATATCTTTTTTAGATATAGAATATCTTCTTTATTTGGATTCAAAACCCACAGCATATTCCATCAAATTAATAAAATTGCGAAATTGTACAATATATATTAAAATAATTATCATATCGCATTAATTGTGCGAATTAATCTCATGTAGATAGGTATATCTCATTGGTCTGTACTAATACAATATATCAATATCGGATATAGTCTGTAAAAGAATAATCATATACATAATCAAGTATACAGATTAATAAATTGCAATATCGTAGCATTATCAAGAAAATTAGAGAACCATGACTAACAATTGATTTCTGATTATGTCGACATCTTCAACTAATTTGAAGATATGGTGCATAACATTTTCAATTATAATAATACAAAACTTGGAAATAAGCAAAATCTCAATATAAATGTATCCGATATTGAATATCCTTGTCTTTATAGCAGCCGTAAGTGAAAAGATTATCAGCGTGCAAACATCAGGTAACAGCGATTGCGAACTTTTTCAAAGTTTCTGTAGATAAAATGCTGAAATGGGAGAGCATCTTATGCTCGGCAGACACTCTGCTCAGCCTGTCGGCAATTGATTATAAATTTTATGTTTGGTTTTTCGAAAGGGGAATAACTTACTCGCTACATTCCACCACAAAAGGAGTATTGCCATATGTCCAGATCAGTTCCAAATTTCCACTGACTACGCTCCTCCAGGGTCATATCAAGAACCCAGTCCGACTGAAAGCTTTCTGATGCGAAAACTAGAAATCACAAGTAACGCATCCTCGAAATGCGAAAGATTGCAGTGACGCATACTATAATCTAGAGCGTATATAGTGCAAAGAAATAGGACTAATGTGTTCATGACTTTCTATGTACAGCTTCTATCTTATTAGACGAAATTTTTCTGATAGTTCAGAGTGATCGGCAGCATATGCTAGCGCAATGCTAGTCCCTTATTTTATTTGCATATGTGTTTTAGGGATCATTTGATAGGAATGATTTAAGTTTTCGATTTAGTGCCCATCTTTCTCGGCACTATATAACTTATCTATATGTCGCAGCGAAGCTTATTGGACAGTATGCCACTAGTGATGCCTGATCCTTAATTTCTTTGCATAAAGTCTCAAACACATCATCAATAACAGCATCATGAAAACGTAACATAATGAAAGTTTCATCTGTTCCCTATTTCTAAAAGCTTATTATCTGTTTTATTTACTCAGCTCTAGATGCTTCAAACAAATATTTACTCAAATCATACAGATCTAAAGTCACATTATTTTTGGAGACTTCGATAGCATTCTTTTGTGGATCAAATTGGGAAGATTATTTTTAAATCATCAACTGCAATTTGCAAACTCATGACGCGTTAAAGGATCTTAGTTTCCAAATTTGCTAATACAATTTTAAATAAAATTGGCCAGCAAAAGCTTGATCTATGGAACTCCACTCGTTATATCAATTTTCGTTTATGATTTTGATATCAAATCATGTTTACTTGAAGTACTCATTCGTCAATTATATAGATAGTATTTAAGTAATCTAAAAATGTCGGATCAATAGTTCAACAAACGTAATCGTCATTCAAAATAGCATCAAAAGATATAGAGTCAGCAGCTTTGAGATATCTATAAATACAATTAATACGCATCAGTAACTATTACTATCGTCTAATGTGATTACATGTTTCCACATGGAAAGCATATTGAAGTGAGTTGTCGATCCACCTTTCGTAAAAGCCATGTTGACATAGAGTTAAATCAACCGGTAACATACGTTCTAATAGTCTAGACCATCAATTCTCGTTCATCTATTAAGCTTCCAAAACGAGGGATAATAGAGGTTAATCTATAATCACTGGCGTCACGTTGGGTTTACTAACTTTGTAGCAGCTTGTAACCAGAGCTTAGCTTTCAATCGTTTTAATATATCGATTGGTAATTTCCCATCCTTCAAAATTCTATTTATAAAGTTGCAGAGTGCATTCCTAAATGTTAAGGGTAATTGAATCAGATTATCAATCGAAATACCAAGGTGATCTTTTTGTTTTTTTTATTTGATTTTTAACATCAATTTTATCAATTCATCACTGTCAATAACAAGTCCTGGTTCCTGGCCTCCCAAAGGATCTGATAGTTCTATAAAAGTTCTCACATTCTGTGGATTGCATATCAAATTGACAAATACTTCCTCCAATTCACAGAGAAATCCAGACTCAGTTTTATCCACAGGTAGTATAAGCTTTAACTTTTCCTTGTATTTACTGTAATCTGTGAGGAGTTTAAATCCTAATCGCGGATTACTCTTCATTTTGGCCAAAATAATTCGTTCTGATCTTTGACGAATTATTAACAGTGATGAATTAATTTCGTTATCAATGGAATCTAACCTCATTTGTTTAATACTATTAATAAGACTACACTTTATTATATTATCTCGTTTAATTCTTAGTTTACACAATTTCCTATTAATCCGTTTCGGTATAATGTCCGTAAACGTAGATGCCTGAAATAAAACAGATAATAACGATGAAACAGAAGAAACAAATTATTCAGTATTCAAGAAACAAAAACTCTCATAATCAATCAGTATGCTTAATTCTCTAAAGAAATTCCAGTTTATTCTGGAACAGTGCACGTGTGCATTTTCATAACTTAGTTTCTGTGTTATGCCACTCAACAATTTCTATTGTAAAATAATTTGTTTATGGTCCAATTCTTTGAAATAATTGACAACATCATAACTGTGCGATTTCACCATTTCAATTACTAAATATACATGATCTAAGCATTGCGAACCTCTAGTTGATTCATTTATAATCTGATTGAGATCATGGTTAGAAAAAAAATTGGATAATTCACAGTCCTGTAACTTATTAAAGTCACCTACCACTACATTATAGCCATGGCAGTCAAAGATAGATTGAAAAGAATTGGTAAATGTTTGATCATCAAATAAAGTAGCATACGGCGGTCTGTAAACCGCTGTTAAGATCAGATTATCAAATTGTATAGATAAGAAATCAATGATAGCATTATCATCACTAGTATGTAAAATTTTCGCCTTAAATACAGATTTACAATAAATGAGTACTCCTCCACCTCTTTTATCCAGCGATCTGTCCTTTCTGAATAAAGAATAGTGAGGAATATCAAATTCATGGTTTTTAATATCCTTGTTAAGCCAGGTTTCGGATAATATTATAAAATCGAAATCGTTACTTTGTAGGGGTACTTTTCGCTCTTGCTTTCTCGTTCCTGATTTCGTACCCCTACTCCTTATCAATGGTTGCTATTATTAGTACCCAAGCATTCAATCAGTCTGTTCCTTTTCAGATGGTTAATATTAGAAGGCCGAAGAAAGGTTTCATGTATATATTCCACACAATGTAGCACATATAAATATAAAGTGATTTATGTCTATAAAGCGAAATGTTTAGCACAAATGTCTGGATTGGCATGAATATAGTCATATGATTGAAAATACATGATAATATGAACATAGTAAAATTGATTTATGTTTATAAAGTAAAATGTTTTATACACAAGTGGTTATTGTTACACAAATGTCTGAACAGAATTGTATTTATACCCAATGACACAACAGATCACCGCGTGATCCTCTCGGATCGCGCGCGGTTCTGTCTATTTTATAAAAACACTATTAATTACAAATAAAATTGCAGTTCAATAAATATCGATTGAAACTGCTTGAGACTAAAAGAGATTGTTCCTAAAATCACAGCTAAGAGAAATATTGTTTAAGGACAGAGTTAGAATATTTGACCTTAAAGAGCACAGCGTTTGTAAAAATTGACCTTCGTTGGGTTGTAACACGGAGCCGCGTGTTACAACTTATTATAAAATTACACAGTAAAAAGTTCTTATTTTTTACACTTCGAAAGTTAGCATAAAATAGAGTAAATGTAGAAAGCGACTTATCTAAACAAGTGTCGACTTTTACTGATTCAACCTTGATGGCTTCTTTACTATTCTTTTCCCGGGCCTCGAGGCCATACTTCCTTTCCCCCTCTGTCCACAACAGTTAATAACGATACATCGTTTTTTGATGTTGCAGTCTCACTCGATTGATTCCGTTTAACAGCTTGATCAGACATTGGCGGTTTCCGTTCCTGATTGTTCTTTAACTTTTTTACTTTTGCCAACTTCCGTTGGAGGAACGTTTTGTCCCGTCCAATAAATATGCTGTGAAAGCTCAAATTCTCCTCTTTCGTTTTATTGATAGATTCTAATTGCATATTTGTTGGCCTTTTTGATAATTTTACAATTACAGGCCTTGGACGATCAGCTCGTTTCCACACCCTATAGCATTTAGTAATAGCTGCATGCGTTTCTTCTTTTATTAAAGTATTTAATTTCTCGACGTCTTTCGCATCAACATTTTCATCTAGATTAAATAAAACTAATTGATCCTGTTTGCTAATACGTGCTGAAACTTCGTTTGCTAATATATTTAGCATTTCTTCACCAGATGATTTATCTTTAACTAGCATATCACCTTCCACAGTTAAATCGGCCAATTCAATCCATGGTTGAACATCAGTCTGTAACTTGTCTAACTTCACAAGTAATGTCTCATTCTGTTCAACTAGTTCAACTATACGCGCACTTAAAGTTTCATTATTTTTCACCACTTGCTCCAATTTTTTTGCATTCACAATTGCATCATTCTTCAATATGGACATTTCATTCTTCATCAATTCCATGGAGTTCTGAAGATCCATAACAATTTTTTCCATATCGGAATGCGACAAAATCGGAGCCATGTCAGAATGCAGCAAATCCGGACAAACACACAAGTTCTTTTAATTATACGGAAGAAGGTTTGAGAACTTCGAAATTAGATCATATTACACACCTAAACATCTTATTTATTTCTAATGATGGTATTTTTATATATCAGATTGGCATATTGCTGTCCTCTTTCAATCATGAGATTAGAGAAAATATGTTCTATTTCTTCAGATTTTAATGTATTCTGAGTGAATGTTGTGCTTCATTTGAGTGGGATTTTGGATTAACTGGTGATTTCTTTATGGTTATACTCCTGGCTTCACTAGTTCGGGATAAATATTTTTTATGTGAGGACTTAATAAATGCAAATAACTTAGGCTTTGGTTTTGACGGTTGGATATATTCTTGGATTGATTTTCATGAAAGTTTTTCAATGTGGTTTGGCCTTTGTTGAGAAAGATTTTTTGAGTATTTATGTTTTCTTTGTAGTTATCTGTAGATAATTAAGTATATTATGCATATTTGCATTTGAGAAAATAACTGTCTTATTTTTCTATGAGGTAGAAAATGTCTGCAGAGTGGGAAATAGTACAATTTTTCTTGATGTTGAACACTGGATCTAGTTTTAAATCTGCTTTAAATGGTTTTCGCCCGTTGTATAATAACTTCTTTGGATTGTAGCTATCTTAGTCAGGAAGTAAGGCCACCAATGTAAATCTGTATATGCCTCATGTTGAAATTAACAGTTAAGGGTCCGTTTTTTTAATATTTTTCTATAATCTAAGTATATGTCTGATATAATAATTTCGCTGGAGAGAGTTTTACAGAAGTTGCAATGTTTAATGTGTTAAGTTATTCTGGGGGTATTTTATGTTGATTTTTCTTAATGTTTTGCCTGTCGGAAACTTGTATATAAAGAGAGGAAATTACGTCGCTTTTGGTTTTTAGTGCATGATGCGATTTATTTTTATTACTATTTCTCTCTTATTCATGAAGTTTTCTTTTAAGTGTAAATATTTTTACTGAAGTACAAAAATAATAAAAAAGAAATTTACGGTAACCTGATTTTCGTTTTAAATAAAAGATTATTTTAATTTAAAAAATTGTCTAATATTTTTCATCCAGGGATAAGACTAAGAATATGTAAGCCTAAATGTGGGTGCATATAATTTTCTGCCCCGAGAGCATGTTACAGGCCAGTTCAAAAAATTAAATTATAAGTGGAAATCGTATCTATACTTTGTTTCAGCAATCGAATTGTTATCATGAACTTGTTTTAAAAGCGCCTCGAATAAACATATATAAGATTGATCACTGATAACAAAAAGGCGATATCTATGTTGACTAGAAAACTATTGAGTACATGCTTAGTTAGCATATTGGCCTAACGGTTTTCATCATTTAAGAGTCTGTACATCAAGAAGTTTTACAAAATAGACACATACAAGCATATTGCAACTGCACAAACATAAATCGATACGGTCTAGTTATTGATCATTCTTTGCACAGACTGCTTCAGTTTGTCTTTCAATAAAACGAAGGTATTCACAATGTTTCGGCGTCCGTATCTCTGGTTATGAATGTTAAATTCAGACTCCCCGTTGAAGATTAGGATGGTATAATTAAATTATTTATGCATTGATATTTCCAGGTTAATCCTGTAAATCTCTGGAGTGAAAGAAAATTAATAATCAAAATATTTTTTCTAACATATTATTTAATAGAAATCACTGGATTATGCTGTTATTTTGAGATCTCAAAAATGAGTTTCTAATAATCGCGTTCATTTTATATTGTCTAAATAGATCAAGTAATTTTCTAATTATCAAATAAATTTAGAATGAAAATGTGTGTTGAAACATAAGTTTATCATGATGCAGGTTTATACAACATATTTGAAAAGGAAATTATCTTGCCAGAACTCAATACGATTACAGTATCTGGAACTTTATGTAGCGAAGTCTGAAAGGCAAATGCTAATAACCTGGATTAACACATAGTTTAACCAATGAGCATGGAACTGGAGAAGCATTTGAAAAGACATGCACTCTCAAAAACATGAAATTCACCATCTATTATAGCACAAACCTCGTTTTATTATTGAGGTATAGATTGAGGTATATGACAGCTTTTACCGTGCGTAACTACTCTTCATTTTTGCCTTCTAAAACACCTAGAAGTCCACCTGTTTTGGAGTGTAATTTGTGCCAATAATGCGTTAGACAATGGCATCGTACAATTTGAAAATAGCTAGCTCTTCATATCCCTTTAAAAATAAAACATTAGTTCATTTGTGACCAGAAGGATAAACCAAAGACAGCATGTATGGAAATTATAATATCATGCACATTCGTTTCGTGCTTTCTGGTGACTCATCAGTAGGAGCCGATTTATCCTTCTTGTCACAACTGGTGCCTATATGACTCCGATAAGGAAGAGTCATGAAATTGGAACTAGATCTGGACATATGGCAATATCTCCTCCTTTTGTGGGGAATGTAGCGAGCAAGTTATTCTCTTTCTCGAAAATCTACAAAATTTATAATCAATTGCCGAAGGGGCTTAGAGAAATGCCTCCATCTAAGATGTCTATTAAATCTATATTTACTGAACTTGAAAAAGTCTGCAATCCTGCTGATATCTTTTATTTTTTTGATTATGATAATACTTTCTCATGGTTGAATAAGAGACAAGGATAATTGTTATCGGAAACAGATTTTATTGAGATTTTATTTCCAAGTTTTGTATTATTATAATTGAAATGTTATGCACTAGATCTTCAAATTAGTTAACATTACATACAATCAATTGCTAGTCATGGTTCTCAATTTTTGCATAATGTTACACTCGAATTATACCTCAATTGTTCCTAATTTGGTGATGTATATATTATTCTTTTCAGTCGAATTTTCTGATATTGACATATTGTATTGTACAACTAGTGAGATATACCTATCTACACGAGATGAATTGCACAAATATTGTGATGTGATAATTATTTTAATATATATTGTACAATTTCCAATTTTATTATTTGATGGAATATGTGTGGTTTGAATCCAAATAAAGATATTCTATTCTATTCTATTCTATTCTACTAGGTTTGCAACACCTAATACATACTTACAAACGTAGAGTCTGTCAATAGTAGAAGAGCAGGCAACGAACCGCAATACTTCGCTGGGGCATTTTATTCTGCATTTTTTTATCCTCGCACTGATGTAATAATGAACAGTGTAAACATTTCACGTGTAAATAGGACACTGGAAATACCGCACAAAAAAGGCTTTACACGCTGCGGATGAACGAGAATTGATAAGCATTTTGTCGTTAGCATTGCCTAAAATAGAAGCTAATTATCGAGAGTACTTTGTTATGACGATTGCTTTATTATTGTTCGTAAATGCTGTGCCTCATCATGTTTTTAGAAATATTGGAGAATGACAAGCTTGGGTGAGGCTGGAACACCCTTCTGGGTTTCTAAAGGATTATATGTCCGAGTAAAACCGTTATCATCTTAGGAAATGTTCGATAGTCTATATCAAACAAAGGACTTGAAAGAGGCTCGGCTTATGTACGGTCTCACCGTTCGATTATTTAAATAAAACTTGCGCGCGTTCTTGTAGCGTAATTACATTTGCAGCAAATGCGATAGTAACGATCAAGGGCAATTAAGAGGGCTTGGCTATACTTTGTGTTTGGCTGGTCTAGTTAGGTAGAAACGGCCAATAAGTTTTGAGGCAACAATTACATGATGATTTTAGTCTTGAGATTAGCGGAATCAACGCGGAAGCAGCGAAAGAATGGGAGCATAATTAACTTCTAGGAGACAAATTACGCAGGATAATATTTAAATTGCATTGTTAGATGCCTCAAAGGTAGCATTCTTGCGCAAACGGCTTGGAATAGAGTTTTAGTTAGTTTATTGATTCTTAAGGGCTTCTGATTGAAATTCCTTTAGCGTGACGCTACTGTATAGCTTCTCTGAAAGACTAACGAAGTAAAATTCAAAATAGCTTTTTATTATGAAATAGAAAATATGCGTGTCAGATTTAAAATAAATAACAACATCCGTCCATCAAATTATTTCTAATCTTGATATTGCATTGTTTAACCTACAATTATTATTATATCACGCAAGCTTTTGAAAATGTAGAATTGGATTGTGTCAATAAATATGTACAGGATGGAATTCGTCATGATTAAAGCATTTTTTAAATGTATGCAAGACTCATAGAGGTGAGAGCCGCATATCTAATTTTGCTTTCGATATTTATGTAATGCAGTTTGATCTTCGGTAGTCAGTTTGCCGTCGTACATTGATGATGATGATGGAAGGTCGAAACGCGTCAGTGCGTTGCGACTGGCAGTAGTTTTGTTATGTTCGACGACTGGTTAAATACAATGGGATTGGTGTTTACTTCAAGTTACAAACTTGATTTAAATAATTGTTACCACCACCCGCGCAATCAATTATTGTTTAATTGTATTTTCTATATATATATGTGTGTGGCGAAAGCTACTAACAGTTAATGCTCTTGACTGCATAAAAATTTTCAGCCGACATTTCCAGTCACGTACAATGTATGCAGGACTACTAGAGGTGAGAGCAATGCAGTTTGATCCTCGCCAGTCAGCTTGCCGTCGTACCTGATGATGATCATGGAAGGTCGAAGCGCGTCAGTGCGTTGCGACTGGCAGTAGTCTTGTTAAATACAATGGGATTGGTGTTTATTTCAAGCTTTAAAAAATTGTTACCACCACCCGCACAATCAATTATTGTTTAAATGATTAAAGCATGTTTCAGTTGTATTTTGTTAAAGGAATATTATCGATTTATCTGTGAAATTATTTTAAGCAGGCAAGTTGCTATCTAGGTGCGAGCATTGATCGAAAATTATTAGAACCGCATTTACGTGTTATGACAGCACTTATTCAGCTTATTCAAATACTAAAGTACATGACTTAATGAGAATTATTTCAGGTTTAACAGGAGTATCTTTTTTCTTACACCTTAGCTAATAAACCAAATAAGAAGAACGACTCAACGCAGACTGTACTTCCATAAGCCTCATGGATTTAAGTCAACACAGATGATAAGGCCTTCACCACACTTCAAGACTAGAGAGTTTCTTCTCAGTAGTTACTATAGAGACAGTAGCATACAATGAGAAGAAACTTGATTGGATCTCTTGCTCGCATTGGGTTGAAAAATGCTCAAAATTTTACGCTAGCATCCACATTCTCTAGATTTCAAAAACACCGCGTGTCATCTCATTTGGTAAGACGGGTCAGGCTTATTGATGGTGGGCACGGCCCTTTTCAAGCTCACAGAGCTCTCAAACTCTTGACACATTGCCTTTGAACAAATAAACGGCCCTATTCAGATTCCCAAAGAATGCGGCTCCCTAAGGAAACTTTAATTAAATCCATTTTGATTGGTTCTACCAACCATTTGTAGTACTGCAAACGTTACCGAATGTTTAATCCTAATCATAATTTTTTATTTTTCAAGGGATACGAAGAGCTAACTATTTTCAAATCGTAAGATGCCACTATTAAACGCATTGTAGATAAAGATCACACTCAAAAACAGGTGGACTTCTACGTTTTTTTGAAGGCAAGGAAGAAGACGTAGTTACGCACGGGAAATACACAATTTGATTCTCACTTTAAATTACTAGTAAACAAATACGACTGAATAGAAAAAAGTATTTATGGCCTTAATTACTGTGGGACGCCAATGCCACGTCCTAAGTTGAATCAGCATATTTGATTTACACGAAGATAAGGTGAGGTAAGTAAAAGAAATATGTTTTATTTCTTGTTTACCAAAAGCAATGGATTGCTAAAAGAGTAATGGTATTGAAATGAACATTAATATAATTAAACGAACATTGGTTGCGCGGGTGGTGATAACAATTATAATCAAGGTTGCGGTCTTGATATAAACACCTGACCCATTAATTACTGACATATGTAAGTAATTAATGGATCAGGTGTTTATATCAAGACCGCAACCTTGATTATAATAAATAAAAGAGTAATGAGTTAGCCGTATACTAACAGCTGGACAACATGTCGCCTAAGTCTTGTAAATTATGGCTCAACTGATTTAATCTAATAAAAAAGTAGAACACCGAATCTACTTAAGAATTAAGAAACAAAAACAAAATTCATTTCGAATTTATAAGCTCTATTATCGTGTTTTTTTCTATGTGCTGGCAGAAAGATTTGAAGATAAATCCTTGGAAAACCATCTCCTCTAATTTATTAAGATATTGACATCTAATGCGTTGTATAAATCATTTGCTTGAATATCTATTCCTTTGATCTTAAACAAGTTTAACGTGTATTAATACTCTCCCGACAGAACTTTGTTTTCACTAATCGGCCTATAAACATAGATTAATAAACAACTAGTCATCGCTTGCAATGCATGCGTCTTTTTATTTACATTGTCACTAGCGAGCTGCGTTGCTTACATACTATAGCTTAACCAAGCATTTATTGCGAGGTGGTACCAATTCTTGAAATCAAATTTGCGAGCTAGAAGTAAGCAGCGAACCCATTGTATTTAGCTAGTCGCCGAACAACATAGCAAAACTACCGCCATTACTATAATCAAGGTTGCGATCTTGATATAAACACCTGACCCATTAATTACTGACATATGACAGTATAAACTAAGAATTGCATAGTGTATAAAATGCAATTTATCCAGTAGACCGGTTTCGTCTTTATTGGGAACTCATCACGTACTGGCAAGAATTTGCCACGGACAGGGCTCGAACCTGGACACGTCTGCTTCGGAATCTGGTGATCTAACCACTGAGCCATCCTGCCGCACATTGCACACAATTTTCAGTCATGTAACAACTAATGTAACTTGGTCTTTTTTGAGTTGGAACTTCAAGTCTAAATGGATGTCATATAGACTTCACATTTGTTAGTATACAACTGAAAATTGGGTGTAGTAGTGTACGAAGCAGACGTGCCCAGGTTCGAGCCCTATCTGCTGCAAATTCTGGCCAGTACTTGATGAGTTCCCAATAAGGACGAAACCGGTCTACTGGATGAATTGCCTTTTCTACACTATACAATTCTTAGTTTATACTGACATATATAAGTAATTAATGGGTCAGGTGTTTATATCAAGACCGCAACCTTGATTATAATAATTGTTATCACCACCCGCGCAAACAAATATTCGTTTAATTATATAAATGTCATTTCAATACCATTTCCCCATGTAATGTGGTGTCTGTTCAGTAATGACAGATTGGGCATGGTTAGTTGGAACTTTGGGTCTAAATGGATGCCATATGAGCTCCACTTAAAGGAAAATTGACTAACAAAGTTACATTAGTTAGTATATAACTGAAAATTGTGTGTAGTGTAGTGTGCAGCAGGATAGCTCAGTGGTTAGAGCACCAGATTCCGAAGCAGACGTGCCCAGGTTCGTATCCTGTCCGCGGCAAATTCTGGCCAGTACTTGATGGGTTCCCAATAAGGACGAAACCGGTCTACTGGATGAATTGCCTTTTCTACACTATACAATTCTTAGTTTATACTGACATATGTAAGTAATTAATGGGTCAGGTGTTTATATCAAGACCGCAACCTTGATTATAATAATTGTTATCACCACCCGCGCAACCAATGTTCGTTTAATTATATAAATGTTCATTACAATACCATTTCCCCATGTAAAGTGGTGTCTGTTCAGTAATGACAGATTGGGCATGGTTAGTTGGAACTTTGTGTCTAAATGGATGCCATATGAGCTCCACCTAAAGGAAAAATTGACTAACCAAGTTACATTAGTTAGTATATAACTGAAAATTGTGTAGTGTAGTGTGCGGCAGGATAGCTCAGTGGTTAGAGCACCAGATTCCGAAGCAGACGTGCCCAGGTTCGTATCCTGTCCGCAGCAAATTCTGGCCAGTACTTGATGAGTTCCCAATAAGGACGAAACCGGTCTACTGGATGAATTGCCTTTTCTACACTATACAATTCTTAGTTTATACTGACATATGTAAGTAATTAATGGGTCAGGTGTTATATCAAGACCGCAACCTTGATTATAATAATTGTTATCACCACCCGCGCAACCAATGTTCGTTTAATTATATTTGTTGTTATTGATGGTTTCGTAAAACAATATAGTGTTTTTTTAAAATATTGTAAATTTTTTGCAAATTTCTTTTGTTCATATTGTCGAAATTTTTGACTTATCTTGTTGAATGTTTAGAAGGGAGTTTTATCTGAGTTGGGGAGTTGCACAAACGGCATACTGCGTGGTTCCATCTGAGTACTCCTTGCTAATAAATAAAACAATAAATCTATATTCATCTATCGTTCTTAATACACATTATTGGGAAGGATCGCAAATTTGCTTCAGGTTATCACCGTATCTTTCTGACATCTGTGGATATCAGCTTATCTTGGTAAGCATACTTATTAAAATATATAAATTGCAAGAAATTTTATCTTAATATTATTGCTGATTCATCAAATATTGAGGATACAGAGTAATTAGCAAGTAGACCTAAGGAATGTAGTTTAAAAGGTAGTTCAGAAAAACTTAAGTGTTCCAAATTAATTGATCATACTGCATATATTGATTATCCGGGACTGTCATCTCAGAGGCTCTCTTATGGTAGTGACTGAAGAGCCTCTATAACACAGTGATATGAAAACGCTTATCTAGCACTGCAGACACAGAATAAATAAGAACATAATTGTTTATATAAAAACTGTTGTAATCAACGACTATGCTTAACCTTCAAATAAGATGCCAGTTAATTCTGGGACACATCACATGTGCATTTGGTGTAGTGATTTCTTGAGTGAGAAGTCTCGGATGTTTCTATGTACGAATAATTTATCAAATTTCTTAAAGTAATAATCAATTGCATACCTTAAGCAACAGACCAATTATGTTTCCAAATACGGTTGATCTAAGCAAACCTTAACTCCATTTGGTTCCTTTATGACTTACGTTAAATCATGGTTAGAAAATAAATTGGTAATATTACGAAATGAAAGGTCTACTGGATGAATAGCCTTTTATACACTATGCAATTCTTAGTTTATACTGATATATGTAAATAAATAATAGGTCAGGTGCGTATATCAAGATCGCAACCTTGATTATAATAATTGTTATTACCGCCTGCGCAACTAATTTTCGTTTAATTATATAAATGTTCATTTCAATACCACTACCCCATGTAGTGTGGTGTCTGTTCAGTAATGAGCTCCACCTAAAAGATAAAATCAACTAACCAATTTGCATTTGTTAGTATATAACTGAAAATTCAGTGTAGTGTGCGCAGGGTGGTTCAGTGGTTAGGGCACCGGATTCCGAAGCAGTCGTGCCCAGATTCGAGCTCTACCCGCGTTAAATTCCGGCCAGTACGTGAGGATTTTCCAAAAAGGACGAAACCGGTCTACTTGATGAATTGTCTTTTCTACACTATACAATTCTTAGTTTATACTGGCATATATGTCAGTAAATAATAGGTCAGGTGCTTATACCAATATCGCAACATTGATTATAGCAATTGTTATCACCGCCCGCGCAACCAATGTCCGTTTAAAAACTACCGCCAGTCAGACGTTCTGACGCGTTTTGACCTTCCACAATTATCATCAGAGCTTGTAGCGAAAGCTCCAAAAAGTTAATGTTCGTTACTACACAAAAATTGTGCAGCCGACATTTCCAGGAAAATTCAATGTATGGGAGACCACTAGAGGTGAGATCCACAAAGCTAATTTCGCTCTCCATATACATGCATTGTGGTTTGATCTTTATCAACTTTATCAGCGAAATCTCGAAGGTTTACGGTTTTCTTCTTAAGTCTGTTTAATACTTGGATATTCCAACCAATCGTTTCTGATTGCAGATTCACATATTTCTCTTGAAATGATATGCACTCGGAACTGACAAACACCATCTGACTACGAGGAGTTAGCAATCGCTTTCGCTACTTCTGAGCAAGAGAAAAACAGCAATGCATAGACCAAGAGTTGGACTTTAGTTGCCAGAGACTGTTGGATGGAAAACGAGACGTTTAATTATCGCCAGAGAGGCTTAATCATGACACTAGCTAAGAAACTGTTACAACTTCTTAAGGACATAAGTCGAACGATCATGTGGTTCTGGCTAGGACCAAGGATCCACGCTTTTGGCGAGCGTAATAACTATTATGAAAACAAGCATCAATAATAAGATGGCATTCTAGTATGAGTATTAATAGAAAAAGAACGCCTGGAAATATTACAGATAAACAAATCTAGTCTGGAATTTGAATCGCAGCCGAAAAAGAATTAAAGCTGATGAAGCACTTAACTTCTTCGGCATTTTCAGACAACATAAGTCAATTTAGCGCTGGATTTACACGGTGCACTCCAAATCAGACTCACTGAATACGTAATACATACCAACGCCATATAGTACACCATCTCTCTTACTTTTTAAATGAAATAAATTACGAAAAGAAGAATAGTAATCACTCGGAACACCAGATAGACAATCCTCTTTTATTCTTCGCCAATCACAACAAGAAATCATATAAAGCACTAGATTGTTGTTGTGTATGTGTGTGTGTGTTTGTGTTTTAAATCATTATAAAACATATAGAGACAAGAGAATAGCAAAAAAATTAATCGGGGTAGAATTCCTACACCGCATATGAAGAATGAACGTAGCCACAAGATAAATCAACAGATAAAAATCGTTTGTGAATTACATTGATCCAACTTCAAAGTTCCAACAAGATCGCAAAACATGAAAGACTACAGTGAAGAAAAGCGGCGAACAGAAAAACATGACATTAATCATTCTGTTTAACCAGGAAAGCACAAACACCTAGTATGCCACCAGCCAGTGCAATGCGAGACGATCGAGAACATCAAAGCGGGTATCTGAAGGCAATGCAGCGGCTGACAGCACACATAAAAGCTTGCACGGCCTCGGAATCAATACATGCTCATTAATTCAACATAAAATCACCTACACACATTAAAATACACCTAATATTTGAGCTGATCTAACTAGAAACCAATTAAGCATTATGTAGGGCCCACATAATGAGACAGTACACAAATCGTTCAAATTCGACGCTGTGTGCATGATGCAGATTTTAAAATCAGAAAGGGTTCATTTTGCTTTCAAACAAAAAAATTACGAGTAATTAAACGTGTGCGTTTACTGAAGCATAAAATAATTTGAAAAAATCAAACCATATCTAACGATTGCAATGCATCGAAAGAGCAAACACCAGGTAGAACTACTCTCAAATAGGTTATTAGGTATAACCTAGGCTGTACCTAAGTGATTTTATAAATCAATACTGCAGAATCTTTCTATACTGCGGCTCCTGATTATAAGCTGAACTTCAAATCTCACCAGTAAGGGGCGACTTCGTGTTTCTTCGCAGCTCACACATAGCTATGCGGCTCTGAAGCAACAATTCGTAATTTATTAAATATTTCTGCGCTCTCAGGATTGAAGCTAACAGCTAAAATAAATCAAAAGTGCGAGAACCGTCTAAATGCTTGACTGCAACTAAAACCTGCATAAACAACTGTTGTGCGCATTGTCTAGAGGCTGCAGTGCAACGCAAAGCCGCTGTAAATTAATACTCCGAGCACTGCCCACAAACTTGACTGAAACTATGAGCTCCAATGACTCGATGCCTTTGGTGGTGTTTACGAATATGGCCGACTTGAATTCAGAATAACATTGCATCCAGCAACAAACATCACCAACAGGCCGTATAAAAAATGCAAACACAAAATTACTGCAAACTACATGCTTTATACAAATTTAACAATTCGTTATTCATTGGCAATAAGAAAGAGATCAAATAAAAACGACCGACCATTCGGTAATTTGAAAAATATCCATATTAAAGTACTCCAATGCAAGCAAAATTTAAATGTACTAGAAACGAAAAAGAGGAAAGATGATTAGCACTTCAGTTGCCCTATATAATTTAGTTTCCACAGTTCACATTTCTTTGCTAAAACAGAACTAATAATACTACTGACGATTAAAATAGCAAATTAAACTGACTCTTCACTGCTGCATGACCATGAAAAGCATAGTGTGCTGTAAATGAATAACGTTACCACATCCACACACACACACACACACACACACACACACAAACAAATATATGATAGTTTACTAGATAGATAGTTTATTAGAGAAAAAATGAAAGGATCCAATTAAAGTAATTACTACAAAATAACACCGGTCTCGTAACTAGATATAATGATGCGCACAATAAAAATGTCATGCAATCAATGTTAGCACATCAACCAATTCTTACTACCCGCTGAAAATTTTTATCCAAAGCTTGTACACAATAAATTTTACATTTGAAGAAAATGCTATCGCATAAAAACGAGAAAAAATGCTGAATAAAACTGGAATTGAAAAATAATAAATTGACCGTACAGTATGCAAGCTAATTTTATGTCAAGCATGATCTTTTTTGTTTTTAATCCACAATTACAGGCAATGTCCGGCTGATAAAAAATAAGTGGCATTACATTGAGGATTTGATAAACAACACCGGATATAATGCATAAATATTCTAAAATAATTATTCGTCTATGCTGCCTGTCACGCCAGTTTTTGTTTTAATCCTGCCTAAGCTAATGAGCTTAAATATCGTTAAAGATCGGTAGTGCATGCATGATGCAGTCTTCCTAACCTTGAAGGACTCAATTTGCTTTCATATTGAAAATTTACGTTACCAACTGTCTATAGACTTTCATATCTTAAACCCGTAATCTGTAGTCTTTGTCATTAAGGAAACATTAATTAGTCGTGTGTAAAATAAATTGAAAGTTAATGTTGTCAGAAAGTAAATTGCAAAAATGCTACTTAAGGAAGCTTAAGCAGGGAGTAAGCTTGCCTGAAAGACAAGCAAGTACAACAAATAATTTAGTAAATTAAATAGGCGTCAAATACAAATCAGGCTGAATAGTCGACGAAAAATAAATGAAATGTGATAACAACAAAATACAGAAATCTTTTTAAATAATAAAAGAACAACGAAAAACGACATTTTTAATTAATCAAGGTGTTTTTGGTGCTTTCGAGTAGGCAATAAGGCTAAATTCGTTTTGACTTGGATCCTGATCCATCATCTTCTGCACAACCTGACATGTGTCCTCCAGTAATGTGCTTGGAGTTGTCTGACCGTGAATAACAGGAGCCTTTTTCAAACCATCTGAAATTTAATGTATTTTATAAGCCATATTAATAAAAATAAAGAAAATCATCAACAAGAACTTGCAAGCATCGAATAATAAAATTGTGGTCTTAGCTATACGGTAGTATAGGCAATGTCGGCTGTGTCAGATGTGAAGCCTTAAGTATGGTTTTACCACTGCGCATTTCAAACAGAGCTTAAAATGCGTAGTTATGGAATGAAGGCAACTAGGCACTGACTACAGAAATATGAACGCATTAAGTTATTGGAATTTTTTGCCAGACATGGAAAACTATCTACGAGAGTGAAAAAAGGGTCAAAATCATACACATTCACTTGAAAAGGCAGTGTCCTTATAATTCGACTAAAACTACGAATATTTAACAAGAGCGAGACATTAGTTTCCACGTGCTAATTAATTTCTGTTTATGCAGATACACTGAAAATAAAAAATGCGTTTAAGCAAAACTGCAGCATCTAGAAATGAATTATTTCTTCCATAAAAAGGAATTTTTTGACGCCCAGCTTCGAAGCAGATACACTTCAACGGACCTACTTAGGGCTGAAGTGAATATCAATCAAGATCACGAATATAATAAAATGACAATGCAAAATTCATTCGAACACAACTAGTGCATCTAAAATAGCATTATTTTAATTATACAGAATAAGAGGCCGATAGCCATCGAACGGCTCTACTTAGGCCTGGCGTGAATATTAAACATAACGGTGATGATGATAATAATAAAATGACAATCAAAAATATTTGTAGGCAAAACCAGAAAACATATAATTGCTTTAGTTCAACTACACAGAATAGGTATTTTGTGACCACTATTGAGACAGAAAACACTCTAATTGCTCTACTTATGACTAAAGTAACTACAAGAGAAATTCCACGCACAGGTGCACGAATTAAGATTATACAAAATCAAGGAAATGTAGGAAGCAGCAGCCGAGCCGCAAATATAAAATAGAAATTTGTTTTACTAAATGTGTGCGCCTTATACGAGCAAGCACCTTCAAATAATAGATTAAAAATATTACCGCACCTAGTCTGCATGGCTCTTATTGTTAATTTATGAGTTGTTGGGATACTGCCAATACCGAAAACTATTTCGGTTTTAAAAGACGATCGAAAATATTAAAGATCAGTTTACCAAATAAGAACAAAGGCAAGACTACGAAGAGTTTAATTTCAAAATAATCTTTTTGTGTATTGAGCGTCCTGTGAATAGCCATTTTAATAAACCAGCTTACCTATGATGCCAATTAACAAATAATTAAATGATCTGACTTACCTAGTTCATATAGAATACCCTGATGGTGCACAAAAGTTACGAAGTGCAGAAACGTATGCTGGTTTGTAGGAGGAGCTGTTTGTCCATTCATTGCAGACTCCTTATGTATTTTCGTCAAGTTCTTGAAATAATTTTTTCAAAATTTTAACAACGTTTATCGTTAACAGACACGCAGATTTTAAGTACATTCCTATTCGTACCTGGGCTACGCCTAAATAAGTAATACCAGAATAACAACGTACATTAAATTTACGGTATCTTCATTAACGCTTTCTTTGTTACTTCCTGAAATTTTACTTGCATTAGACGAAAAAATAGATTTAATCAGCCCTAGAAAAGACTAAATAACTGAAAATCAGGATAGATCTCATTCATTGAATCAAACAGAAACTGACTATGCATGTTAATGAAAAATTCTAATTCGTGTTGTTCAGTATGCACAAAATAAACTGGTCAATTAATCAAAATAAAAAGTACTCAATTATTCCGAATTATTTTTCCTTAAAATATACTTCGGTTTATTCAAAGGTAAGGGACATCATACGGAAGGTATAACTTGAATCATTAAATAAATCATGTATTGAAGCATAAACTTAATTTAATGTATGTATACAGTTAATGTATGATCGGTTGAGTGAAATGAAATCATATGCATGCTCATTTTAGGTATTGCGAACCAAATTTCAAAGGAGTTAATATATCACTATAAGGATAAACAAAATATAGTATAACATTAAAATGTATTTTGAACAGTAGCTACTCATTAGTAGGCAACGTCCATACGCCCAAAACTCAGTATACGTCTAGTCCATTAAAGTTGAGCAAAAAGGGATGCACACGATTGAAACAAAGAAAAGCATAGCAAATACGGTCAACTGATTGTACAAATTATTTAACCCTACTATGAAATATCTAAGCAGACTAGTAACAAATTCAGATATAAACTAAAGCAGCGTGAATGAAATGTGCAACCTCATGTACACATGCGTTTCTTTATTGCTCGCGACTCATCAGTAGGGGCCGGAAATATGCCCTATATCCACTATATATTTAGTCAAGAAATGTTTGACAACTGATCAGTTAAAGTCCTCGACAATGCGACTGCAAAGTCAACTCAATATTTAATAGTATACACCGAGCTCGTAAAAATTACCAACATTAAGGTTGCCGAGTTGGTACATGGCACCAACACAATAGATTTGAATATATGCTAAATTGCGCCAAAATTGAGAGTTATAACTACTTCTGAAAACCTGTTACTCCAGCAAAGCACGAGAAAAATGTGTACATGATTTTCTACCTTTCATTCATGCTGACTTTTTAAACTAATTTGTCACTAGTTTCGAAGCACCTAATAAATTATTGCATATATATTAGCTATTCAGAACAAACAATATATACCTTATCAGACTGTCTGCTAGTATAAAACACACGAGCATTCAAAGTAATTACTAAATGCAGAAACAAAAAGAAGCTAGCCACATACGAAGCCTTATGGATAAACAAATTGCAGCCGGATTTATGCAAGCAGAAGAAGCACGTACAAGCATTGAGCTTGAACTGGATGTGACACACGCAATTTGATTGGTCTTCGTTTTTCACACTCTCTCTATGTTCACATATTTCTATTTTGTTTTGCTTTCCAATTTATATATAAAGATATAAGTAGATATTTGAAGACAATGAGAAACAAACGTTTCTCCCACATATATATATATATATATATATATATATATATATATATATATATATAATATAAATACAAACATAAATAGACACAAACATGCATGTCTACATAGAGAAATACATATATACAAACATACACGCATACAATTACTTACATCAAGTTTGCTAGCTTGAAGGAAACAACGATCCAATTGTATCTGATCAGTCATCGAACAAAACATCAAAACTACTGTCATTTACACGTTCTGATGCGTTTCGATCATCATTAGAGTACGACGGCAAACTGACTAGCGAGGACCAAACCGAAATTCATATATATTAAAAGCAAAACTAGATATACGGCTCTCACATCTAGTTATCTAGCATACATAGTATTTGATTGAAAATATCGGCTGCACAATTTTTATGCCATCACGAATATTAACTGTTTTCGGCCTTCGCCAAACATATTTAAGTTATAGAATAAAACGATCAGAGATTGTGTGGGTGGGGGTAACAATTCATTAAATCGAGTTTGCGAGTTTGAAGGATACACCAATCCCATTTTATTTAACCAGTCGTTGAAAATCATAGCAAGACTTACGTACGTCACACATACTGACACGTTTCGATTTTCCATGATCAGCATCAGAGTACGACGGCAAAGTCAGTTGTTTAACTAGGAACATTGAATTAGAAACAAACTTTCTTCGAAAAGCTACAAACATCTGTTATCCACATTAGTGTATCCAGTATAATTTGAGGCTAAGTAGTAAAAAACCAAATCGAGATTAAAGAAAATCGCATAGGATAATAACGTTTATTTTTTTCCATTTGGAGGGATCTTCAGGCTGTAATTAAAATAATTCGAAGTCCTGTCTTTGGTTTATACTTCAGGTCACATTTTGAACTAATTTGTTACTAAGTGCGGAATATCTATTACGAATTTCATATATATATATATATATATATATATATATATATATATATATATATATATATATATATATATATATATATATATATATATATACTCTCTCTATATATGATGCGAGACTGCTAGAGGTGATAACCACATATCTAACTTTGCTTTCTATTTATATGCAATGTAGTTTGATCTTCGCTTGTCAGCTTTCCGTCGTACTCTGATGGTGATCATGGAAGGTCGAACCACGTCAGTGCGTGCGACTGGCGGTAGTTTTGCTGTTGTCCATCGAATGGTTAAATACAATGGGATTGGTGTTTACTTCAAACTCGCAAACTTGATTTAAAGAATCATTTTATAAAATCTGTTTTAATTAAACAGGAGGCAAAAATTTTGTCCATTGTAATAAAAAATTACCTTATCATCTGACATGGCATTGCCTTTATCCGCACTGGATAGTGCTTCTGTTTTTCTCAGAAATTCAAGAAGGGGACTGCCCTCTGAAAAACAAAAGCAAAAATTATAACATGAAAAAACATTTTGTCATTTCTGTTGTTCTTGTCGATCTAGTTATTATTTTTGGTATTTCACCTTATTTGGATATCAGAAGGCAACTTGCTCCTCTCAGTGAAAACATTTGGCTGCGTCGAGTTTTCCGGCTTGTTCCCATTTAATGGTGTAATATTCATAGCTATATGCCCTGCTTGAGGAGTTGCTTTGGCTACTTGCGAGGGCCGCCCGTTACAATTTGTTACACTGTCTGGCTTTTAGCCATAGAAATTCCGGCTTGACGACCGGCGGGCTCAAGCTAGTCAACCCGGGATTAGTAGCATAAAGGGACACAACCATCATCCCGTTTTAATGTGAAGCCTCGAGTTTGGTCTAACTGCATTGTAACGTTTTTGTAAAATGTGTAGTGACGGAATGAGAGCAAACGTTCCAGACGTGAAGGGCAAAATTCGGCTGCTGAAGGAAACTTTGGCCACTGGCATCTGGGCAGATAGTGCTCATCAGCCTTGCTTGACAGATTATCTAGGAGAAGGAAAACTACGAATACAAATCATCACTAGGAATGGGCGAACTAGTGTTCTTTTACAGTCAACATATAACCATGACAAGTACAACTTACAATAATTAAATACTGCATCGGCCGTCGCACATTATAAAAATGGTCGCCTTTTCTGCTGAGCAGCGCAGGGTGGATAAGTGAAATCGAGCTAGTGCAGGCAACTTTATCTCCTATTCTGCCTCCTTGCCTTCCCCTTCCTCTTCTCAATCTAACAATAACACTCTTTTAGATGCTATAAATATGGTTGGTTTAGATCATAACAATGAGCCCAATACCAGGTTGCCAAATATCGAAAATGGTTCTAGTAGACGATCATTCATTAAACCTAAGTTAGGTTTTAACGTAGGCGCATTTAATGTGCGAACATTAAAACAACTTGGACAGCAAGAATCTCTTGCTCGTACGTTGGATAAATTAGAAATCGACATATGTTGCGTATCTGAAACCAGAATACAGGATCCTACGTGCATTACAGAACTGGTTGCACCATCCCTATCTACGCGTTATTGGCTTCGAACATCTGGTTCCACAGACTCTCTCAAGCCGGTAAATGGGGCGTTGGTATTGCCCTTAGTGCGCGAGCTGAAGCTTGCTTAATTGAATGGATCCATTTAAATAGTCGATTGCGTGCGGCACGTTTAAATACATGTACTAAAATCAAAGCAAAAACCCGCTATCATCGTTGTCCCTACGTTGTACCTGCATATGCTCCTACCGATTGCAGCACAGACGAAAGCAAGGACGCTTTTTACTCCTAAGCTTCTTACTAAGTAAAGCACGAAGTTCGGATATATAGTCCTGGTTATGGGTGACATGAATGCTCAAGTTGGTCGCTTAAGTAACACAGAATTTCATTTACGTGTAAGATACACTCTAAACTCGACTCGCAATGATAATGGCGAGCGGCTTTTGGATAGCTGCGCTGAACATAGACTATATTTTAATACAAATTTCAGACGTAGTGCTAGACGCTGTGCTTCATGGCGTCCTCCAGCACCCGGACAACGGTGGACTCAAATAGATCATGTAGCAATTAGTTATAGATGGCGTGGTTGCATCCAGGATTTTCGTTCTTTTTGGAACACTTATGTCGATTCGGACCATGCACTTATCCGTTGTAGATTTGCTCTAAAATTTTCCGGGAAAATAATTAAGAATAAACCCCAAATTGGTGTAGGCAAATTCGAACAACCGTCCTTGCGACAAAACTATGATCATATTCTAAAGGCTAATCTTACTGGTCTGAATAGCGAAAATCCGAATATACTTTGGTCCTAGTTAAGTTCCACTATGCACAATGCATGTACTACTGTGTGTGGCATAGCAGGCCCCCGTAGAAATAATCACTGGCTCTCTGTAAAATCTATGGAGATACTCGAAATAAGGCGCCAAATTCCACCTGGCTCGACTCATAATAATACCCGTCACAATATAAGACGCCAACTTAAGCGCAGTCTAAAAGGCGATCTCGAAAACATTTGGAACAGAAAGGCTGAAGAAATGGAAGTAGCTTTCGCGTCAGGTAATAGTCGCTGTTTCTTCCAACTTATCCGCGCAACAGGTCCGAGAAAGTTAAAAGTTAGCGAAACTACAAATGATAGTAGCAAACAATTAATAACCGATAAAATAAGTCGTCTTGACAGGTGGCCACCCGCGTCAGTTCCGCTTCCCGAACGCATGTCTGCATCAACAGTGTGGAATGTTAGTCCAGA
The DNA here is from genome assembly GCA_029291075.1 of Eudiplozoon nipponicum. Taxonomy (NCBI): domain Eukaryota; kingdom Metazoa; phylum Platyhelminthes; class Monogenea; order Mazocraeidea; family Diplozoidae; genus Eudiplozoon; species Eudiplozoon nipponicum. Next base: position 88,751 of record JAQBSW010001159.1, read on the forward strand.
AGAACCATCCGAGATAGAAGTACGCGATGCAATCCTCTCTTAAACGCTGAAAGCCACAGGCCCCGATGATTTGCTTCCAGGATTGTTTAAGGATGGTGGCAATATAATTTCAGGAGCGTTGACCAAACTTTTTCATATTATATGGAATGAGGAAACCGTACCACTTGACTGGAATGAGTCGACCATCATTCCCATCTTCAAAAAAGGCAATCGTATTTCGTGCAATTACCATCGTGGTATAAGTTTGACTCCGTCGTATCAAGGTATTTTGCTTCGATTATCCTACGTCGACTTAGCGCTTCTCGTGAATCACATACAACAGAAGAACAGGCCGAATTCCGCGCAAGACGAGGTTATATAGATAATTTTTCTACACTTAAGGCAAGTTCTCAAACAGAAACATTTATATCACTGTCCCACAATAGCCGTCTTTCTAGACTTCAAGGGTGCATTTGATTCGGTGGATCGCAATTTTTCATTCGGAAAACGGTGTGCCCACAAAATTTGTTAATATTATACGAACTCTCTACACAAATACTTCTGGTCGCGTTAAAGTCTACAACGAATTAACGCATAAATTTACAACCAGCAGTGGTGTCCGTCAAGGTTGTCCACTTTCCCCATTTTTGTTTAATTTTGTAATCGATGCTATTATGAACAACACTCTCTCACACATTCAGGACGCTGGAGTTGAAGTTCTCCCGGGAGATAAACTAGTCGATCTTGACTATGCGGACGATATCGTACTATTATTCGACAATCAGCATGCTGCCCAGACCACCTTGAATAGATTAGCAAACGTTGTTCCGTCTTTCGGTATGAAATTCGCACCCTCTAAATGTAAGATACTGTTACAGGATCACCCACCACTCACTCCAACGTTGCGACTGCAGAATGAAGATCTTGACATAGTCGACAGGTTTACATATCTTGGGAGCTCTATCAATAACGTAGGCAATATGTCCGACGAGGTGAGAATACGGATCGCGAAAGCTAGAGTAGCTTTCTCGAACCTTCGTCATTTATGGAGAAACGCGAATATTTCAATTTGCCTTAAAGGTCGTGTTTACAATGCATCTGTACGCGCTGTCTTACTATACGCTAGTGAAACTTGGCCTCTTAGAGTTGATGATTTGAGACGCTTACAGGCATTCGATCATCGTTGTTTGAGAAGTATAGCACATGTTGGTTACCAACAACGAATAACTAACGTTGACATCCGTAGACGTATTTTTGGATCTGACAATAAGTGCTCGTGGTTAGAAAAACAAATAAGGCTCCATCAACTTCGTTGGCTCGGTCACTTCGACTCGAAGTGAACATAAATTAATTAATATTTGTAAATTTGTTTTATTAAATCGATGCTCGTTATGCCAGCAAAATACTTTATATACATGAGTAAAAATAAAGCATATGTGGAACCTTTACAATATGGCTTCTGATGGATCGTAAAAGTTGATTCAAGGACTGATTGCTCAAATGAACAATTTAATTGCAGAATTAGGCATAATTAAGTCTCGTCTGGACGATACACTGATAATAAATACCGACGCGATCCGCGTGCATGGCCCAACCAATAGAGGTGGACACATCATTAGGAAATAAGTATTTTGCGACTGTTAAATAAAGCGGTCAAGAAATAAGTCAATAATCCAGATAACTTAATTTTTTACTACAAACGAGTTATTTGTAGCAGGAAATGTCAGCGGTCACAGCCAAAGTGAACAATAGTCGTTTAGAAGACACATTTTTCTGGTTAAAATTTCCCATAAACGAAAAGAACAATTTAGTCCGAAGCCTTAATTAAATTATACACAAATAATTCTTATTTGAAATTTCCTCTGAATAAATATTAACTGCAGAATTCAACAATTAAACAATCGTTGATTGCAAAGCGCGGAGTGGGATAAATAATCTTAAAAATAAGTTTGCCAGCTTCAAATAACCAGTTGAACAACATAGTTTTGCTATAACCTTTGAATGGTCTTCCTTGCGCAGTGCTGTCATCATTGAATTTTAATGCACAACTTGCTGATGTGGGATGATTAAAAGCATTTCTTTACGTTAACAGATGCACAGATGGTGTTGACTTTTGATTGATGGGTTCATACTTGTCCCGTCAATCTGAAGCCTTCCAAAATTAGTTTTTCTGCAATTGTTCGTGAAAAATCTTTTCCGATAAGATCGGAAAATATTAGTTTTGCTATGTTGAGGGACAGGTTAATTAAAATCTGAATGGTGTTAATTTCAAGCTCGAAAACTTTATTTAAAGAACTGAAGAATCAGATTGCCACAAATAAAAAAAGAATTTTTCCAAATAAAAATAAAGCAAACTAAGAATGCATACCTTCAATTCGAATTAGCGGCATGTTATTGACTATGGCGTGAACAATTGCAACGGCTCCGCAGGAATTAACCACTTTCTGCTGCATAAAAAATAGGTTGTCATGATCGGGACTACCTTTAGTTGCATCGCATGCCCCACCGTTTTCTTTGTCTTCTGTTTTAAGAACTGTGTCTTTTAATCGAAGGCCTATTGGAAACAAAAGAATCACCGCAATCACAGGTCGAGGTATCATATCAAGCAGTTCCTTGTCTAGGCCGTAGACATCATAAAATTGATGTTCATCCGAAACGCCCAACTGCTGAATGTAACCATTCATAACCTACCAATAGTAATAAAAGGAATAAAACACATCTCATCACGATAAATACAACCTTAAGAGCAAATAATCAAAAGCATATTGATAGAAAAAATATTAAATGCACAGACGGACAAGCGCACAAACGCATATATATATATATATATATATATATATATATATATATATATATATATATATATATATATATATATAAATATCGCAGTCACCTCCATATTTAAGGTCAATGCTTGAACATGTATCTTCTGCTTACATAAATCCGGCTGCAATTTGTTTATCCATAAAGCTTCGTTTGTGGTTAATTCCCATCTGTTATCAAATTTAGTAATTACCTTAAATGCTACGTCTGGAGTACATAGATGAGCTTTCAACAATCTGTTGTGTATTTACCATTTGATTTGAAACGGGTGTTTAAATTGCAATTCTCATTCGAGTAACCAACCGTCTGGTCGATCGGCCTAAGTTGATCGACAACCTGCGCATGTATATATGTGAATAATATTTGATGTCGACATTAACGGCTACTCATTTACTGCTGCTAATGACAAGTTCGCGATCATAAATAACACTCGTAGTTTGTCTGCATTAAATAAACGTGTTAATGTCGCCTTCTTTTGTGTTATTCAAGAAACTGCATACCCCTTAAATGGGATGTTCAGGTAGACTGTTTTCTTTTCTGGTCCGAAATACGTCTGTTTTTGTTTACTTCCCGTTTTAATAAGTGATTCAATTAATTGCCTAGGATATCTATTAGACATTCAATCATTTAATGCTTAATTATATTCACTGTCTTTTGAACTAACCAATTCGTCGAAGCCTTAAAGGCGGTCACGAACTTTTGATAAATTTTATTGAAACGTCACTATACTGCTGTAGTGCAAATACTATGCAGACCCGGTTGGTTTATGGTAAATTATTGTAGTTAATTTACAATTAGTTTCTTTCTTTAATAGTACATCTAAGAAATGTGCTCTGTTGAATCTTTGAATCTATATCCGTGATTGCGACCAGTTCTAAAGGACAAGGCTAATATCATCCTCGTACAGTATATATATGAGCACATTTACTTACGTCACTACTTAAGGATGTGTACTCTAGATACCCCAACAAGATTTTCATTTGTAGAAATTTGAGAAAATCAGAAAAAAGCGGCTCTTGTATGTGATAAAATTTTTTTTTTGCACATGGAAAGGGTATATATATATTATATATATATATATATATATATATATATATATATACTTTTTACTTTACTTTGCTGCGGCTGACTCCTTTTGGAGGATAAGCCGGCTCCAATTTCCATGGAGTTTCTTGGGAATTTGGTACAAGTGGTGTCCCCTCACCATCTGCATACATATAAACCTGGACATATACATGCATGCGTGCACATACATAAATTAATACATCCATGCAAGCACACATACATTCATGTAGCATGGTAATGTTCAGCGAAATTTTATTTTTTTATGTACAAAGCACAATTTCCAGTTTGCCAGTCTTTTTGTAGCAGGACTAGTGTATAGATTCACTTATACAGAATACCATTTTTAGATTATGAATACGGCTCATTTTCTTACATTAGGTCATATTTCTAGGACTAACTTATTCGTTTGGTTGAATTACTTTTAACATTATAATTAATTGGTTATCATCATAAAATGTGATCAACACTTGGAAGGCTATGTGCTCATAAAAGGATTATATTTTCAATAAATGATGGACTGTGTTATTATGTGAATAGGCGCTCTTACTGCATTAATCGAGGAGACGAAGAGATTTACCAATTGGAGGAACTACAAATTGACGTCCGATCAGGGACCATTTTTCTGTGGTAAGTTTTGTGTACTAGTTTGACGTGGAATTGCATATCGAGTCTTGAACACATCTTTGCCTGTCAAAAATATTTTCATAAATTACTTTGCTGTTTTAATAAAATCTCGTATCCGTCAATGAGTAAATTACGTGTAATTTATTAAAGTTACGTGAATTATCATCCGGAGATACGACGTTGGTAATGCTACATCTGTAAATGCACTAATAGCATTCAAGCTCAACAACAAGTTTGCAGAAATGAAGTACCGTTTGGGTCAACTTATCATCAGGTAAATGGTTTGCTGGTTCCTACGTTTAATTTGATCGCACTAAGTATCTTTCTTTTCAAGAATGAACTATTTAGCTCAAGCTAATGGTTCAACAGGCAACTTTACAAACATTCAAATATTAATTCGTTTTGAAAAGTTAATTTATATGATTTCTTAGTCTTCAATTTTAGAAATAAATATCATTAATCATTGGATTTGCAATTTTTGAATGTTGTGGATGTTTAACACTCCATTGAAATAATTTAGTGTGCATAGAAATATAAAATCTGAGTTTTCTTTGTGTTAGATCTAAATCATTTTAGTTTTTTCTGAAAAAAATTAACTGTTGATCATATATTTAAAATTTCATTTTATAACGTTTAATTTAGATACATCAAGTTTTATTTGTCAGTGAATTAGTCACTAATTTAATGCATATAACCTTCTTCTAAATACTAAATATTAAATTTTGGTATTAAATTATATATATATATATATATATATATATATATATATATATATATATATATATATATATATATTGTTTAGAAACGAAGAGAAAATAAGAAATGAACGTTTCTCGTATCTGGAGGGGATACCGTGAATTTTACCAAACCTCAAATTACAGAACAGTACAATAATTAAAAATTACTCACATTTGGCAAATAAATGTACACTTACTTCAGGATTCGCCTCCAAAGGTATCCACAACATTTTTTATCTAAAATTAAAGAAACAAACTCAATTAAATTAAAGCAAAAATATTTTGGCATTATGACATGCACACAAATATAAAATCAAGATTACAGATTTGATGAAGACAACAATCCCAATGTATTGTTTAAATCAAGTTTGAAGAGCTTGAAGTAAACACCGATCCCATTGTATTTAACCAATTGTCGAACAACACAACAAAACAACCGCCATCCGCAACGCACTGACGCGTTTCGAACTTCCATGACCATCATCAGAGTACGACGGCAAACTGTCTATCGAGGATCGAACCGCATTGAATATATATATAAATCACATTTAGATATGCGGCTCTCACCTCTAGTAGTCTCGCATACATTGAACTTGACTGGAAATGTCGGCTACACAATTTCTATTTTGTCACAAACATTACACACACACACACACACACACACGTATATATATATATATATATATATATATATATATATATATATATATATATATATATATATATATATATATATATATATATAGACAATACAATTAAACAATAATTGATTGCGCGGGTGGTGGTAGCAATTCTTTAAATCAAGTTTGCGAGCTTGAAGTCAACACCCCTGTCGCACAACGTTAAAAAATTGGCTAGCGACGATCAATCCACAAAGCGAATATGTGGAAAGCAGAATTAGAAATGCGGCTCTTACCTCTAGTAGTTTTGCATACATTACTTTACTGGAAATATCTGCTACACAATATCAGTGTAGTCACGAAATATTATATTTTGCAGCTTTCGCTACACGTAGATAGGTTATACAATTAAACAAGCATTAGATACCGTTTTTTTGGCGGAGAACTAATATATGTTATCTTGTATTGGGAATCGCGCACCTAGTAACAAATTAGTTCAAATATGACCAGAAGGATAAACCGAAGACGGTATGAAAGGAAAGTGTAATACCGTACACAGTGTAGCCCCCTGTTCTCCCACATTCCTCACCAAAATATACAGAGGGTAAAGGGCGTAATATCAGCTCCGACTGATGAGTCGCTAGTAAGCACGAAACGAACATGCACGATATTATAATTTCCCTTCGTTCTTTGGTTTTTGTCTGGTCATATTTGAATTAATTTGTTACTAGGTGCGCATCACATAATACACAATTAACCAATAAACAATTGTGTGAGCTGGACAACAATTTATAAAAGAATCAAGTGTGCGAGTTTAATAAAAAGCAGTCAAATTGTATTTGACCAGTCGTTCATTGAGGGTCGAAGCGCTTAAATACGTATGACAGACAGTATTTGTTGAATTTATATCTAGCCACTGCAAAACTGCCATTATACAACATACACAATGACAGTTGGGTAAATTATATTCAAGTGAAGTCTATCAGTAATATTTTGATCATAGATTTTTTTTCAGTATAAACTTATCGTTGAATTCACACCTTAAATGATTCCAGAGGTTCCTCAGTATAAGTTAACAACCAACAGAATAAAGAAGCTACTCATTAGTTAGTTATAAAATAGAAGTAACCACAGTTCGGATACTGTTATTTAAGCATTTATTTTTTGGACAATGTTCCCTAGCCAATACAAGTATTGAAATTTGTTCATTTTTATAAAATAAATTTTTGGAGCATTAAATGTCTCTCGATGTAAACAGCTAATCGACCAAAACTCTTCATCTCCATTACTTGTAGCCATATAAATTTCCAGACTGGTTGCGCAATCATGACACTATCCAATAAAAAAGTGACAAAAACATACCACCCCTGAAAACAATCTATTATGTGTTACTTGATTGTTCGATTTGGCATAATAAAACCCCGTGCTAGTATGCACCAGTTTCAGATAAATTAAGAACGACCGTGGTCGTGCACATTATATTAATGTTAGTTTTAATTTCAATTTATTTCAATGCGATATTGGCAACTCTATCAGCTGAATTAAAATTATTCATCTTATCAAAGAAATCGATGTTATTCATTAAGAAACAGAGAATCCGTAGAGAATAAATTAGACTATGCACCTGTACTAGGAAAAAACCTCGGAGATTTTGTGAAAGTCAGCATATCTTCGCAGATAATGTTATTGATCAGCGATTGGTTAGTCGCATTTTACGACATATAATGATTTATGCTGCTATTGACCAAACTAACTTTACAAACAACGGATTTGGACTGCTGGTTAAGATTGACCAAATGATCAATTTCATTAATGCAAAATGTTGAATTCAGATTCTAGTTGGATTTTTTGGTTCATGCCAGGTAAGCCGTTTGGTAGAGGATGGAATCAGAACTAATTCTGAGGCAACACAGGTGAAAGAACGCAATATTCATTCAGAAATTTCATCTCCTCTTCCTCCTTATATCCTCGATGAATAGATATCGATTTATTTTGCTGTGAAAGCGTTTACAAAGGATTTTACAACACCGTGTGGTTTTTTATTCAAGCATAATTTTAAAAAGGTACCCATTAACGATAGGAATGGTGTGCAAAAAATTATAATTTATCCCGAGGCCCTCTATTTGTCAAAGTCATTACAGGAACGCCAAAAGTCAAGTCATCTACATAGCTTCGACTTACTTGATAATAATTGCGAAAATTTCTCCGGGACAAATTGACATAGTTACTAAAATGCTTCTTTCGAAAGAATATTAATGATTGATGTCAAAACAATGACCAATATCAAACTGCCACATCCAAAGAATTTTGACGGTTTCCATTCAGACCGATATGAAATGTTTTCCTTCTCCAATAATTCAATTGACCGGATAGATCAAAAGTATTTCCATAAGAATAAAGTATTAATTAATTTTATTTCTGAAGATTGCGGTTTTGTGTTTACGAACATAAATTAATCCGTGAACTTTATGAACAAATAATCCCATCAATTATTATAATGAAGTTTGTGATCTTGATATAAGCACCTGACCCATTAATTACTTACACATGTCAGTATACACTAAGAATTGTATAGTGTAGAAAAGGCAATTCATCCAATAGACCGGTTTCGTCCGTATTCGGAAATCATCATGAAATGGCCAGAATTGGCCACTCAGTGGTTCGAGCACCAGATTCCGAAGCAGACGTGCTCAGGTTCGAGCCCTGTCGGCATCAAATTCTGGCCAGTACATGAGTTCCCAATAAGGACGAAACCGGTCTACTGAATGAATTGCCTTTTCTACACTATACAATACTTAGTTATACTGACATATGTATGTAATTAATGGGTCAGATGCTTATATCAAGATTGCAACCTCGATTATAATAATTGTTATCACCATCGGCGCAACCAATGTTCGTTTAATTATACCATCAATTTCAGTTTACATTCTTTATTTATTTTAATATCGATATTTACAAATATGAAATTATTCTTATCAATTGGAAAATATCCTATATAAAACTTTACTTCTTATATAAGTTATAATACACATACGGTATTCTAATTTCACCACTTATTACTGATATAAGCATATGCATAAGCAAAACCTGACCATGAAGACTGTTGATACTTCGCGTAAAGCCTGAATCGAAGATGATTCCCTTAAATAATTGACCAAAACTTTACCTAACACTTACCCTGTTTCCATTTCATCTCAAATATTCTTTCCGAAAATTTATAAATATATAAATTATTAGAAACTTGTGAAGGAAATGAAAAATAAGTATTTCTAATATCTGAAAACACTTCTTTGTACATAGATTAGGTTCTACCAATTTTTAAATAATTCGCCCGAAGAAACAGCCATTTAATGCATTCCTTTAAAAATATTAGCCACAAAACAACTAAACCACCTATTTTTAGTGTAATTTAAGCGGCGAATAAGGACAGACTGACATTTTGTTCACTTTCCACGATACAATTAAAGTGAAAATCATCATTGTTAGATTCTGAAAAAACAATTTGTATTTGCTCATATACGAGTCTTACAGTATAGTTCGACAACTTCATAAACGTATGAGCGACAACTCTAAAAAAATCTGCAAATTAAAAAAAATTAATTGAGAACCTACATGACTTGACAGTTGAATATGACTTGCGTTCGCGCATACTAATGATTGCCGATAAAATAATCATCATCATCATTTCCAGCCACACAAAAGTCAAGTGACTAATGTTTCACTGCCATATAACCATAAGGAGTGAAAAAAAGGTATATAAGTGAATTTAGATAAATTATTATTGAGATTTACGAGAGAGTAAATTTATCAGGATAACTCACAGAAATGAGGCAAACTAAACCTCTCCACAACACCATTATGGCCAAGTTAGCATTCGGGCAAGGCGACATCAGCAACACAGCTTCCTTGCGGATTTCACCGTATCACGTCATAAACAAACCGAACCTCGCAGCTAACTTTGCCCTACTAAGAAAAGAAAGTTACGAAGATGATTCTACTATACATCTGCAACAAGATCGCCACTGAGCTCGATTCGCTGCCATATCGCTAAGGGTTTCTAACCAAGAACTGTGATGTGCACGAGGACTCCATCCCGGCAGACGAGTGGATCCTATACTACCCAATTTGGATGTAAGTGACTTTAATTGTTTCTGCCATGTCAAAATCTGCCCACCTTGTTTCTTACGCCAATTTGGTGCTGGATGAGAGAACAGAGCTCTATTGGGCAATCGGAATGAGGGCATACGCAAAACGTGACCGAGCCAACGAAGTTGATGGAGCCTTATTTGCTTTTCTAAAGACGAGCACTTATTGTCAGATCCAAAAATACGTCTACGGATGTCAACGTTAGTTATTCGTTGTTGGTAACCAACATGTGCTATACTTCTCAAACAACGATGATCGAATGCCTGTAAGCGTCTCAGATCATCAACTCTAAGAGGCCAAGTTTCACTAGCGTATAGTAAGACTGCGCGTACAGATGCATTGTAAACACGACCTTTAAGGCAAAGTGAAATATTCGCGTTTCTCCATAAATGACGAAGGTTCGAGAAAGCTACTCTAGCTTTCGCGATCCGTATTCTCACCTCGTCGGACATATTGCCTACGTTATTGATAGAGCTCCCAAGATATGTAAACCTGTCGACTATGTCAAGATCTTCATTCTGCAGTCGCAACGTTGGAGTGAGTGGTGGGTGATCCTGTAACAGTATCTTACATTTAGAGGGTGCGAATTTCATACCGAAAGACGGAACAACGTTTGCTAATCTATTTAAGGTGGTCTGGGCAGCATGCTGATTGTCGAATAATAGTACGATATCGTCCGCATAGTCAAGATCGACTAGTTTATCTCCCGGGAGAACTTCAACTCCAGCGTCCTGAATGTGTGAGAGAGTGTTGTTCATAATAGCATCGATTACAAAATTAAACAAAAATGGGGAAAGTGGACAACCTTTACGAACACCACTGCTGGTTGTAATGTTATGCGTTAATTCGTTGTAAACCTTAACGCGACCAGAAGTATTTGAGTAGAGAGCTCGTATAATATTAACAAATTTAGTGGGCACACCGCTTTTCGACAAGATATGGAATAAAACATTGCGATCCACCGAATCAAATGCACCCTTGAAGTCTAGAAAGACGACTATTGTGGGACGGTGATATAAATGTGTCTGTTCGAGAACTTGCCTTAACGTAAAAATATTATCTATACAACCTCGTCCTGCGCGGAATCCGGCCTGTTCTTCTCTTGTTTGTGATTCACGTGAAGCGCTAAGACGACGTAGGATAATCGAAGCAAATAACCTTGATACGACCGGAGTCAAACTTATACCACGATGGTTATCGCACGAATTACGATTGCCTTTTTTGAAGATGGGAATGATGGTCGACTCATTCCAGTCAAGTGGTACGGTTTCCTCATTCCATATAGTATGAAAAAGTTTGGTCAACGCTCCTGAAATTATATCGCCATCATCCTTAAACAATCCCGGAAGCAGATCATCGGAGCCGGTGGCTTTGCGGCGCTTAAGAGATAGGATTTCATCGCGTACTTCTAACTCGGATGGTTCTTCGGGACTAAAATTCCACACTATTGATGCAGACATGCTTTCGGGAAGCAGAACTGACGCGGGTGGCCAAGAAAATTTATCTCTAAAGTGTTTAACCCCCCTGTCAAGACGACTTATTTTATCGGTTATTAATTCGTTGTTACTATCATTTATAGTTTCGCTAACTTTTAACTTTCTCGGACCTGTTGTGCGTATAAGTTGGAACAAACAGCGACTATTACCTGACGCGAAAGCTACTTCCATTTCTTCAGCCTTTCTGCTCCAAAAGTTTTCGAGATCGCCTTTTAGACTGCGCTTAAGTTGGCGTCTTATATTGCGACGGGTATTATTATGAGTCGAGCCAGGTGGAATTTGGCGCCTTATTTCGAGTATCTCCATAGATTTTACGAGAGCCAGTGATTATTTCTACGGGGGCCTGCTATGCCACATACAGTAGTACCTGCATTGTGCATAGTGGAACTTATCTTGGACCAAAGTATATTCGGATTTTCGCTATTCAGACCAGTTAGATTAGCCTTAAGAATATTTTCATAGTTTTGTCGGATGGACGGTTGTTCGAGTTTGCCTACATCAATTTGGGGTTTATTCTTAATTATTTTCCCGGAAAATTTTAGAGCAAATCTACAACGGATAAGTGCATGGTCCGAGTCGACATAAGTGTTCCAAAAAGAGCGACAATCCTGGATGCAACCACGCCATCTATAACTAATTGCTACATGATCTATTTGAGTCCACCGTTGTCCGGGTGCTGGAGGACGCCATGTAGCACAACGTTTAACACTACGTCTGAAATTTGTACTACTTAAATATAGTCTATGTTCAGCGCAGCTATCCAAAAGCCGTTCACCATTATCATTGCGAGTCGAGCTTAGAGTGTATCTTCCACCTAAATGAAATTCTGTGTTGCTTAAGCGACCAACTTGAGCATTCATGTCACCCATAACCAGGACTATATCCGAACTTCGTGCTTTACTTAGTAAGGAGCTTAATTCGGAGTAAAAAGCGTCCTTGCTTTCTTCTGTGCTGCAATCGGTAGGAGCATATGCAGATACAACGAAGAGGCAACGATGATAACGGTTTTTTGCTTTGATTTTAGTAGATGTATTTAAACGTGCCGCACACAATCGACTATTTAAAATAAACATTAAACTAGATCAAAATATTCCAATGCCGCGTTTTGGGTACGTGGGTAGTAGCTTCGCACGGACAGTTGCACAAAGATCCGATTGATCACGATTTACAATTTTGTTTTGTCTTTGATCGGGTTGAGTTTATGTTCGTTCTAATGGAAATGCGGTTCTATCACATCTTTGTTTACTGGCGACGTTTCGGTGCCTACTTTCCAGCACCATTCTCAGGCAACACAGTACAATAATCACAATAGCAGATTTAAGCAAATGTGGTAACCTCGTTCCAAAACCATTCTATTTATATATTTTTTTGACTCAACACTAGTTTTAATCATAGAATTTGTCTCAGTAAATAAACTCAATATATAACTATTTGTAATTAGAAGACCAATCTTTACCTCAGCAATGTCAACTTCCCGGTATACATAATCTCATCTCGTGTGCATAATTTTGTAGGGGAGAGAGACAATATCGAACCTTTTCTTATTTGTTATAACTGTATTGTTATTATGTCACGGTAATCAAAATTCAAAAATGATAAAACCAAAACTTTGACTGTCATATACTGCATTTTATTTAAATGCCGGGAAGTCTAATGTATACAATGGTGTATGAGGTATTGCGCACATAGTAACAAATTAGTTCAAATATGGAGCAGCAAATTACTTAGATGGAAGGAGAGTGAATGTCATAACGACGCTTAGGTGAAAGGTTAAAGAGAAAAAGGTAGAGATAGTCTGGACAACTAAGAGTTTTCAAAACTAATCGTAAGCACAATGCGAAGTTATTTAACTCTTAGAAATAACTGCATAAGAATATATGCTCATATGACTAAAATAATTCATTATACCTATATACATATATATCTAAATATAATATCGTAACACCTTTATATATATATTTGAAGAAGGACCATTGGTAATTGTTAACCATGAATATTTTCTATTCTTATTATTTATTTATTACGTTAGTCACACCTTATATCAATATATAAAATACATGTCAATATGTATAAAAACATATATATGAATATAAGGAACAGTATGAGTTAAATGCAATATAAATATATATATATATATATATATATAAAATAAACAACAGTGTGAGTCCAATATCTCTAATCATATATATATATATATATATATATATATATATATATATATATATACGTTTGCATATTTCTAATAAATTATTATTTTTCTCTTTTCTTCCTGTTTCTTTGACCATTTAATCAAATTGTATATTTATTTATTCACACCTTATATAAATCTATAAAATACATATATGTTTTAAAAAAATATATAAATATAAGCAACAGTGTGAGTTATATGTCTTTTATATATATATATATATATATATATATATATATATATATATGATCTCCGCTCGGCAAATTACCGTCGTAATCTGACGGTAGTTTTTTCATGTTATTCGACGACGGGTTACACAATTTTTTGATGTTAACTTAAAGCTGGCAAACTTGATTTAAAGAATTCTTATCACCACCCACGCAATGAATGATCGTTTAATTGTATAGATAATAGTACAAATCAATATACAATATAATTAAGATACTATATTGTTATTATTAATGATTGCGGGATTGGTGTTCACTTCAATTCCATATTAGTAGTGATCAACATTAATAGTTACCTAGAAAATTCCTTAATTTCATTGAATGTTAAAAGCAGTGATCATCAATGAATTACCTTAAAATCCACATGTTGTGTGATTGCCATTAGCAGTCTCAGTAATAACTGAAAGCTCACTGAAACCAATTTCCCTATATACATTACATAAGTTAGGGGGCAATCCGAACCAATTGACTTCCGCTCTCCTGAGAGATTCGTGGTAGTAGCGGTAGTTGTCCTCGACAACACAATGATACATTTCGTTTAGCGATAAATTATAAATATAAATATTATATAGTAAGATATTTGGTGCTCAGAAAATAAATGTTTTAAAAACTATCGACACTTAATTTTATCATATGTTAAAATTAAATAAAATGGCTCGACGTTACCAACCAACAACGAATTAGCCCAACGAAGAACTTCTGTGACACCGGATGAGTCGGCTACTTATTTTGGCAAGTGATGCAAACCATTCTGTAACCTCTTGTATGTTTCGTGTATAAAATGAAGAATATGGTCAGTCATTTTTATTTAACGTAAATACTGCAAACTGCCGACAATAACAGCCACCTTGCATACTCCCAATAAAGTGTCTCAGAGTTCAATCCTCGCCATAGAAATTCATAATAATCTAGCGTTCAATAATGACGAAACCGGTCTAACAAATTTGTTGTTCCTGCGTTTGTATGCTATGTTTAGTCAATCTTGACCGCTTATATGCAAATATAATCGCATGTGAGAAGGAATAATGGATAATTTTAATTTTTAATAGATTCATTAATGTGAGATATAGCCCCCTTACAGAAGTGTAGATCCATGCCCAAATATATCTAGCTTTCTCAATAATCTGTGAAGTCAACAAGGCGTCAAAAATTAGTGAAAGCAACAGCGCTACTCCAGTACTAACAAGATAAAATCGCTCTCCTCGGTGATTTACCTACTGGAGATGAATAAAATGCTTATGCCGATAGCAGTTGAGGAAATTAAATGAGCACACCGTTATTTAAAAATCGAGGTAGATACTTGTAACGCGGCAACAATCACCGAATATACAAGAAAATTAATTAACATTAATAATAAACTATAGAGACAACCACAGCCAAGATGTTATTCTCAGTAGAGAAACGGATTTATCGTTATTTAAATGATGACCATTTGACAGTTTACCTTAAACTATAAACGCTTCAGCTCTGCATTTATCCACTGCACCATCCTTTCCTCTTATTACACGCACTTTTCAATTATATTAGAACTAACGTTTCTTGGTAGGCCTTTCGCTCGTATGTAGCCTAGTTTGTATCACTGTCGACCAAATCTCTAAATAGTCCCCCACGAATAGAATAGACACAGTTAATGAGAGCAAATTCGGGTGGGTGCTTGACGAGATCCCAATGTGGCAATAGCCACCTTTAAGACAAATAATGAACAAAGAGTCTTATCTAGGACAGACATTATTTCAACAGAAATTCCTCGCAGAAGCACCCGTATAAGAATGAAGCAGTCAGATCAATGATAAAATCAGACTTCGAGCCGAAGTGAACATAAATTAATTAATATTTGTAAATTTGTTTTATTAAATCGATGCTCGTTATGCGAGCAAAATTCTATATATAAAAAAGCATGTCGTACATTTAAAATGGCTCCTGATGGGTTAGAAACGTTGATTCGAGGACTGACTTCTCAAATGAATAATTTAACTACAGAATACGCTGATAATAAACACAGACGACATCCGAGTACATGGCCCATCCAATATAGGTGGACACAACACCCAATAAGCACATAATCGTTCAACTTGATAAACTACTTTTGCAACATTTTTAGTTTAAACTGAAAACACACATGATCAAAAGTTTGCCATAAAAACTTTAATCCTATATATATATATATATATATATATATATATATATATATAGGTCGACAAAACAATGGCGACCGCACCGAAGAGGAATGAGGAGGAAATATGCCGGCATTTTCAGCCGAATCGACGAGTTATTTCAGACCGCCATCAGAGTTTAAGCCCATGCTGGCACCACTAGATGTGGAAAGGCCACAGTTGTGGTTCGAAAAATTTGAAGCATCAGTTCGAGCCGAAGAATTTACATTAAAAGCACCTGTTATGCTAGTGGCTGTCCAGGAATTAGTGGACCGAACAGTAGCAGTCCAATGGGAATTACCGGTTAACCTCACGTATGAAGAGTGCAATAGATGTATGTTGGATTACTTTTGGTCCAGGCCTCAGGAGGTGTTCTCATAATTATACAGCCTCAAACAATTACTGAGTGAGATACCCCTGGATACCATGGCACGTATCAAGCGGTGGTTCTCGAAGCTGAGTCTTTACCCGTATTGCAACCGCATGAGGCCATCATGGCCATGCTGCTGGATCCTACCAGATACGGTGTAATATCCAGGCCCTTCAAAGTTCGGCCATGATGACAAAGTGGCAGCTGCAACTCCACGCATGGGTCCAGTTACAACATCTGGCAGGAGCGATATACGTACTGGAATTCTTCGCGGCATTATAATAAATTTCGCGACAGAAGGCAACAGCCAGCGGCCAGGAAGCAAAGTCAATATATAAGGACACCAGCTCCGTCGAATACGGCATATAAGCTTCAGCGAAACCAGTATACTGCTCCTAGAGAACGGCCAGTTCACAATCTCACAAATAAAGGTTGGCGAGATCAGGGCACAAATATTAATCCTTCGGAGGCTCCGAGGGGTATATCGAGTGAAGACCAGCATAAAAACAAAAGTGTCCGAACCAGATGGCCTTGGTAGATAAGGAAGTGTGGGAAACTTAGCCAAATGTAAGGATTTTTATTAACGTTAAATTTTTAGAACTCTTCAACGGACAGCCAGTTAAATTGCAATTGGATACTGGAGCTGATGTGTCGGTATTACCACTGACTTGGCCATTGAACAACAAGACCAACGAGATCAATATTGTGTCAGGCATCGGGGGCAACGATGGTGACTGCGGATTAGTGGGACACGAAACTGTTTATAAATGAAAATATCTACCATATGTCTTTTGGTGTTGCGAATACGCGAACGCCCTTATTGAGACTTGATTTCATTAGAAAATGGGTTAAGACGATAGACTGTCAAAATAAGCGTGTACGCATGTCGAGGTCTGAGAAAATAAATTCAATAGTCTATATGTTCCCTTAAGATGGAGGAGACCAGTTGTCTGCCTGGGTGGTGAAAGAATCTTCGAACCCAATATAGCATTATATTCAAACTGCCTGATTGCAGCGAACGTCCAGGGCCGACGGTCGTCGAACTAAATGAAGGTTACGAACCACAAAAAGTATATGGTGCTCCTCAAAAGAAATTAGCAGCAGCGACTCGAGTAACCCAAGAAATGATAGAAGCCGGCGTTTGTGTACCGTCATCCTCTGGTTTTCGAGCTCCGATGGTTTATGTTACAAAAAAGGATTGTTTCGTTTCAACCGGCGGCTGATTTCCGGCAATTAAACTTAGTGATTAACCCTGACCCGTATCTCACGCCGTCACTGCTGTGATCTGTTCCTACAACTAGCGGGAGGCAAATGTTTTGTCGTTCTTGATTTTAAACAGGATTTTTTTTAAATAAGCGTGCTGCCCAAAGACCGATGGAAGTTAGCGATACAAGTACCCTAAGATCATTTCCAATTCACCCGGGTACCATTTGGTCTTAATAAATCACCGAAAGTGTTCCAAAGAATGATGGACTCGTTCGTGTCTGACTTAACTTGTACAACTTACGTGGACGATGTTATTATATGGGCCACTACTGAACTCGAATTACGTGTTAGGCTGCAGAAGATGTTGGCCAAAGCTGTAGAATGGCGATTACACTTTAATAAAGAAAAGGTTCAGATAGGTCGAGAAGTGCGGTTCCTGGGGCACTTAGTCTCAGCGGAGGGATGCATGCCGTTAGATTCGAGTGTACAGCCTATCAAGGACAATGCTGTGTCAACTACTAGAAAACAATTGCGCCGGTTTATTGGTATGGTGAATTTTTATAGACCATACCTCGCAGGGATGGCTGTTACGCAGCAACCCTTATCTAAGTTAACTAGTGCCAAGATACCGTTTCGTTGGACGGAGGCTCAAGAAGCGTTTATGCTATGCAAGCAGAAATTAATAGAGGCAACTATTTTGACTTTCCCGGTAGGTAATATGTCAATTGTTACAAACGCGTCCGATAATAGGATAGGAGCGGTGTTACAAGCTGACGGACGTCCTGTGCAGAACTATATCGACACAACAAAGGAATAACTTTCCGTAAAATTGGCGCTACGGAAGCTTAGATATTTTGTCATCGGGGGACACGTAGACGTCTTTACCGACCACAAAGCGCTAGTGCATTGGAGATCACTATTTATTGAGAAGAAACGTGTACATCAAGCCATTGAAGAGCTTGAAGAATACGATGTGTCAATTCATCTTCGAGCAGGAATCGAGAATTCGGCAGCCGATGCGCTCAGTAGAATTTCCGCTGTGCGGGTTTCGCCACTTATAAAAGTCTCTGAAGAACAAGGAAAAGATGCCATGTGTCAGGAAATAATCAATCAATTAAAAACGGCACAGTGGTGCCCGCCCCATATAAAACGTTGAGCCTACAGAACGGCCTGTTGGTGCGGAAAGAAGGACAAACAGTGCAATGGTTTGTGCCAGAATCTATAAGAACAGAATTAATGGCCTTTTGGCATGAAACGTTGGGACATCCCGGCGCTGGGCGGCTCATTGAGACATTGCAGTCACGATTGTATTGGCCTGGCATGTCCAAAGAAATTCGTAGCTATTGTCAACAGTGCACTACATGCCAACGTTGTAAACCACAAAAACGAGAAAAAGTCACTCCGATTGCTTTCAATGCTACTGCACGGAAAGAGTTTCTGCATATCGACCCGGTAGGTCCACTGCCGGTAGCTCGCGGCGGGGTGTCCCGTGTTTTCCACTGTCGATAAGTTTACCCGATGGGTCGGGTTTGTACCACTGAAGATCACAACAGAAAAGATTATAACGTTCTTAGAAGAGCGATGGCTCAGTCGATTCGGTGCACCGCAAGTTATTGTTACCGATCAAGGCGCACAGTTTGAGTCGAAAAAATTTAATCAGTGGTGCAAAGACCTTGACATAAAGCATTCCCGCACAGCCACTTATCACCCGGAAACCAACGCGACTGCTGAACGCGCACATAGGACAATGAAAGAGATACTGCGATGTTGGTGCCACGAGAGCCCGGGAACGTGGAGAGAAAAATTAAATTTGGTCGAGCGGGCCATGCGCTTTACAGTCTCAACAGCTACAGGATTCGCTCCAACGACCATGGTCTATGGAGGACATAAGACTGTCAGATGAACCTGTAATCCAAGGATCTCATGAGCACTGCACCATAACGGATATTTAGGAGCGACTAAAACAGTTAACTGAATATGCTGGCGCTACACAGCTACAAGGCTATGCAAGGCAACCGACACGCACTCGCCTAAAGGTCGAGCCCATGGCAACGCAGGCTGTCAATGATAGGCCGTATCGCGTGGAGAGGGTGGACTCAGAGCACAATACAGTTTTTGATAGCATGCCCGATGGACCACGAGCTGTCGCACTTGATCGTTTAAGCAGTGCCAAGGCCGATTCCTTAGGGGGGAAGATGTTGCAATAGCCACCTTTAGGGAAAATAATGAACAAAGAGTCTTATCTAGGGCAGACATTATTTCAACAGAAATTCCTCGCAGAAGCGCCCGTATAAGAATGAAGCAGTCAGCCCAATGATAAAATCAGACTTACAGCCGAAGTGAACATAAATTAATTAATATGTAAATTTCTTTATTCAAATCGATGCTCGGTATGCGAGCAAAATTCCACATATCATTGAGTAAAAATAAAGCATGTCGTACATTTAAAAGGGCTTCTGATGGGTTAGAAACGTTGATTCAAGAACTGACTTCTCGAATGAATAATTTAACTGTACAATTAGGTACAAGTAAGTCCCATCTGGACAATACGCTGATAAACACAGACGATATCCGAGTGCATGGCCCATCCAATATAGGTGGACACAACACCCAATAAGAACATAGCCGGTCAACTTGATAAACTACTTTTGCAACATTTTTAGTTTAAACTGAAAACACACATGATCAAAAGTTTGCCATAAAAACTTTAATCCTATATATATATATATCATCCGGATACTTATATGGTCTCGTGTTAGGAATTTGCAGCATGTTATAAACGATTGAAACGTGTAATTATTTATGCCAGCATTCTGGTTACTACCAAGATATACGTCAATTACTAACAGATTGATTAAATCAAAACAGAATGACACACATAAAAATTAGTCTATGTATAGATTCATTAGGAAATTACAGAATAACCTCCATTGAATCGCTATCCCAAAATGTTGATATATATGATGTTTTGAGTTAGCCTTTCATTCCCAGATATGAATGTTGACTAGAAGCGCCAAGACTGTTTTTCTAAAGTTATGGTTTTCAATCATGGGCCAATTAGCAACACAAAGCAAAGCAACAAATATGAAGCTTCAACCGGCACATTCAAAAATCACCAAGCAGCATTATTTTTTCAAAGAAAGAAATGGTCTCAGAATCAATTCGTACAAATATATTGTATTGCACACTTTAAAATTGAAAAATAACACATTTCATTATGCGGAATGACGGAAAAGAAAGTAAAGTAGTAATAAAGGAGTGTTTATGCGTGCTCCACATCGCATCATTAGCGTTTGCAAAGAGCAATCAATGAGAAATTATTGTTCGTTGGGTCTCTAGCAATAAACTTCTGTACGACTGCAGCAGTATCCTGGAGGAATGTACTTTGAGTTGTAACTCCGTGGTCCATAATGCCACTTCTTCGGCCATCTGAAATTTGCAAAAATGATCACAATTTTAATTTAGAAGAAAATGAAAGATGGAATACATTTGAATTAATATAGATAGTAATTTAAGCATCTAAAACAAACGATTTTGGGATGTTGACAAAACGAACAACCTTCAGATTTATCATGCTGAATTTGTCCTTATATAAAGAATAGCATAAGGATTTAGATCTTGTGCTATCATAAATGTTGATCATAATTAATTTCATGAGTTTAATTGATGAAATTTACTCTTAAAAATTTCATATAGCGCAAACATGTGCAACTAAATCTGATCAAGTACACTAAAACGTTCTTAATGTGACAAAACTTAACAATTTTAATATTCCTATCTTTGCAGAAAGTTTGTCATTTTAAGCACATCATGTCAGTCATCTTAAATCTCATATTTTGAATTTCGCCAATATAATGTGTAAAATAACATGTCACTCACGTCTATATATCAGCTTCAGCGACACCATTGAAAGTAAATTTATGTGTAGATAAAATGTGCTAAAAACTAACCTAATATGTATCAAATACTAATTATTTACAATATGTACAAAACTGAAAATAATTATCATCTATCATCATAAAACAGTAAAAAATACAATCCCAAGACATTCAAATTAATGTGTGCCATACATTCATGCAGCCAGGAATACGTATGAACATGCATATGCAAAGATCTAGATCTTCCAGAGAAGTCAATAGCAACAAGGCACAATTAAACGTACACCACAAAATCCAGTTTTCCGGTAAACTCCCACAGATTCACGCTCATTTAAGTATCTTGGTTAGTGACGGCACGGTGTGGCGTGACGAAGTGTCCAATTACGCTAATAAACTAATCATCAGAAATATGGTTAGACTACCACCCCTGCAGTTTCAGATATCCAGTAGAGATAACATTTTTGCCTAGCATGCAGTATTCGAAACTAGTCTTCGTAAGCAGAACTATAGACGTTTTAAAACAGAGTTTAATGATATTTTTTTAATTTTTTTCGGGATACCAGCTTCATATTCTGCTATGCCACGTTTTGCGTACCGGGTTGTAACTTTGCACCAATAGTTTCACAAAGATCCGATTGATCACTACGTCCTTTTTTGTGTTTGTTGAGCTTTTGATCAGGCTGGGCGTGTATTCGTCTCTTTCTTCCGAAGGCTTCAACATCGTTCATACTAACCATTTGAAATTCGGTTATATCAAATATTTGTTTACTGGCAACGTTTCGGTGCGTTTCATCCAGCACCATCTTCAGGCCACTACACACAGTACAACACTAACAATATCAGATTTTAGCAAATGTGGTAGCACATTGCTTCAAAAAAGTCTACCTAATGCATGGACTTCTAAATTTGTCCAGATGCTGGTAGATAAAGCGGGTCCTCTCGTGTGTCCCCGCAGTAGGCCGAACTTGAGGATAGTGAATTTTTTTAATGAACTAGACTGGCAATTACATAGTTCTTTTCATAATTTACATTTGTAGCTGCAGCAAGGCTAATACGTCCAGAATTCTCGAAAAAGCAGACCTTTCGTATTAGGAAGCAGAGCATCGATTAGTACTATAAAGTGTCGGATCAAAATCGACTACAGAACGTGCTTGAGGAACAATTATCAAGCACAATGAATTGTATTCAAATAATAGTCTACATTTGCGAACATCAGCATGGCGTCGTTAATATTTCAAGTCAACACATTGGCTACAATCACCTATTTTTACTGCGAAAAGTGCTGTTATGTTCTCAGTAAGGGCAACATCGACAACATAACTAAAAGATTGGAACAAACAGATTCCTTTCGAACGCTGAAGTAACCCGCAAATGGTTAGAGAGAGAGCTAATACATGTGAATGAGTCATTACAAAATTAATATATTATAGCATATTGTGGAAAGAAATAAAAGCCGTTATTGTGGAGCAGCAGATACCAATGACAAAATTCAAGACAACGGCGGAGGGCATTAATTTAGTCCACGCGTCATATTTGCAGACGAAACTTCATCTGGATTGGCCTTGTTCGTTCACCTTACTTTACTTTTACTTTACTGCGGCTGACTCCTTTTGGAGGATAAGCCGGCTCCACATTTCATGGAGTTCCTTGGGAATTTGGTACAAGTGGTGTCCCCTCACCACTCGATTCGTTCACCTCGATTAATGTAAACCATTCCAAGGATAATCGTAGTTACCACCCTTGATACAATACAGTAAATGACACCACAGTAGTTAGATGTCACTTTTTGTGAGCGGGCACAACTTCCTTCGAACTACGCCAACGAGTTCGAGTGTATATCTTTAAACCTTTATTTTGCCAAATTCAGGAGTCCATCAACTACGGTGGCGTAGTTATTCCTCTCACACCTGTACCAAAATTTGTTATACCCACCTCGCAAAATCGCCTACATGTCACCTGATTGCAAACCAGGCCAGAGTGATTAACGAGCTGCGCTTCATAAATTGATCACACCTGTTCCCATTAAGAATAAAATCACTGCTTATACGTATGATCTAATCTTAAAATTCGAATTCATTGCAACGCTTCGACGATGCTTCCAACAAATTTGCAATAGAAAGCCACAGATTCTGTTCATCTGTAGCGTGTCTGGCAGCTTAAGAACCAGGGTGCAATATCCTTATAGTTACGCAGTGTCAAATTATAAAATCGTTAGTGTCAGTAAAGATAGCGAAATTTGTTATAGGTCTCATCACCAGGAAACTCAAACTTTTCCTCTGTAGTTCTCCATCTACCACTTGTGGTCCCTAACAAGCAAATGAATCCCTAAATGTTTTATACAGGTTTGTCTTGATTCTCTATCTTACTACATCTCTGATTTTCGCAGTTTTGAATTAGTTTGACTTTGAAGTCATTCAAAGCCGGAGGCCAACCATGATAGCTCCGCAAAAAAAATTCTTGTCATTGGAACTTTTGAACTTCCAGATTAAATCGTCGAATATTATGCCTTGTCCCTGTTGACTTTATTAGTGCCTTCTTGAGATTTTGCGTTGCGTGCTGTCTGACAAAGATTATCTGATACCCTGTATAACAATTACCTGCACCGAATTTCGACATTAAGTTATTTAATTGACGAAAAAATATTTATATTGATATCACGAAAAGGATCTAATATTCGCATCATTTAAATTTGTTGGATACTGTTGTAAAGGATTCTAGTGGCAATCAAGGAGAGGACGAGCATACGCACTTATTCTAAAACATATACTACAAATTGAACGCAAAAATATAGCAAAATGTTTCGTACTTTAGATAGTTCATTTACAATAGCAACAGAAGTTAAAGTTGAATTAAATGAATACATTATAGCACATTCAATAAGCGTAGTTTAATGCACACTACCACTAAATCCCTTTGATCAAAATATTTTTTTAATAATATTAAAGCGGAGACTTTTTAACATTTTTCATATGCAAAAACATTCATTACATATAAAATATATGGTAGCATCAAATAAATTACAATCCGAACACGTACCTAATTCAAAAATTCTGTCATTGCTGTTAATGAATGCGACGAAATGTAGATTAGTGTTTGAATCAGGCGACGGAGCTTGCGTCTGGCCTCCTTCAGCAGACTCTTGATGAACACTGCTCAAAGACATTTCATTTTCAACTGCATGAGCACGAGCCTCGGGTGTCAAGTCCTTTGTGTTGTCATAAAATGTTTTTAGAAAACCACCTAACAAATTACCAAAAACAATCTCACTTATTGTCAATGACGAAGTGTTATTAAAAATAGAATGGAGAATAGCGACAGTACCGCAGGCATTGCCGACTGTCTGCTTCATGAAATATACCGATTCAGGAGACACTAGACTCCCGATGGGAGATTCATCAACAGTACTGGTTAGTGGATATAGCAGAACTACAGACAAAACAGGATCAGATATCATAGCCAAAAGCTCAGGATCAAGCCCATACACATCACAAAATGACGCGCCTGATACACCGGCCCGATCAAGAAAATTATTCATGCACTAAATAATAAGAACACGACATACATCAGGATTCGCTTCTAGAGGAATCCAACGCATAGTGTCAGTATTAAATGATTTGCTCTTTTATCAAAGGCAACAAATTGTAAAGACAACAAATAGCAAGCTCACTATGTTGCAACTGATAAAAATTGAATTACGCGTAAAACGTTTAAAAATAAAAGATAAATAATTGTAAAACTTCCCAGCTTCAAGTAAATACCGTACAATGTTACAAAGTCAGTTAAGAGCTAGGATGGCTGAGATTGTGTACTGTTGTGAGGCCGTTATTAGGACCGGTATTGCGTTCTCGGGAATATGCCGAGAAAGTCAATTAGCGTAGCAGTGTCTAAAAATACTCCTAGACACTTGAGATCAGCTCTGGTTGACTGGTGTGTTGTTCATTCTGTTGTGGTGTTGACATCGGTGGCGAGTGAGTTGCTGAGTAATATCGTTGAAGATCTGCAGTAACTGGCATACGTGAAGGTCCAATATTTAGATGTTGTTCCATCTCACTAGTTGTACATCAACAAGATTGACGTGACTGAAATTGCCAATGTGTGTGAAGCAAGTCAAAAAATCAGCATAGGTAAAAAGCCCGAGTGACAGCAGGCATCACGCACAGGTATCGGACAGCAGAAGACAAACGCGATATCTGATTGGCAAAGATAAATTCACCTTACTTAACTAGCTTTGAAAACAAAAGCTCGTACGCAATTGGTTAACGGTAAATTTTGTTTCTTTTAATTGGTGCCGTGTAAATTGAATTTGAATTTCATTTACACAATATGTCGGCGAATTTTTCTTGAGCCGTTATATCACTTTCCTCTCTCAAAAAACGAAAAACATTCCTCTCGGCGAGGCTTGATTAGAAAGACATCGCAGAGTTTGAACCAAGTTAAGCAACTGATTATTATTCTTCTCATAGCTATAAAAATGTACCGTAAATGATGGTAGGAAGTATGCTTGTTGGTTGCTTCAACAATGACATTATGTCAAATAACCACTAGGAATTGCTACACAAATTGTCAGCTGTAGTAGCCGGACATACCGCGTGAGGCAAAATAAAGCAGTGTAAGGTTTTGGTGCCACAGCGAGAGGAATTCAAGGTAGATTGCCACTGAAGATACCAGGTTTATGTTAAAACCTGGGCAGGCTGGATCGCCGTCAATGTGTTTGAATTCGATCAAAGAAGCTAGTGTTTGCTCGACGTTGTGGTCATGATATTCGTAAAGTGGTCACTGTATAACTGATGAAGTTGAGATATGCTTTGAAAGTGGCCTGTACCACGATATGAAGCTGATACCTACTTAGTGTTGCTACACAAAGGCGTTAGCTCTAAGTAGTTGGTCATACCAAATAGGCAGTTTGAGCTCAGGTGTGGGCCATACGTTACAATGTAAAAAAATATATATCAAAATCAAAAGGTAACGACAAAAGAGTGTAATCGAACATTGCCACAGAGATAACATAGTACAAAAGAACTGTTAAAAAAATGATACACAATTGGTAGCTAAAGACGGCTGGTTATACCACGTGAGACAAGTGAATGTGAGAAAAAAGTGAATAATGTGATTCATAGGTCACGTTGCGTGAAATAGGGCACAAGTGGTGCGCATAAAGTTAAAAATTTGATACCTAGAATAAAGAAAAATTAATGTTAAAAATCATCAGTTACGCGTTATGCAAAGCAGGCAATTTCTGGGTTGAGATTGTAGGCAGATAGAGCCTGAGACATGTGTAGAAGGTTGTATGCTTCCAGGATCAGGCGGTTTGATGAACGGTTTCAACCTGTCTATGCTTACTGATGTAAATGTCGCACCTTGCATGAAAATGTAGTATTTTGGCTTTCTTGAATGAAGGTTTTTTTTGCGAACCTGGATTAATTGAAATTACCTGATCTGCGTTTTGACTAACGCAGCTTCCATTGTTCTTGTAGTTTTCTTTTTCCAAAATAATTCGGCTAAAATTATCGATGGCCTTCATCAGTTTCAATATACCTCACAAGTTTAACAAACGAAACTAATGAAGCAAGCGCGTTATTTCCTCTAGCCATAATATTTATACTTCAGACTGACCTTTCATTATATATTCGCGTGTCACATGTGTGTGTATTATCATAACTGTTGTTTTCATCTAACTAATTGAGACTAATTTTTGTGTCTTGCACCCCAACCCTACCTATTGAGATTAGTTTCATTTGTTAAACTTGTGAGGTATATTGCAACTGATGAAAGTTATCGATAAGTTTAGCCAAAATATTTTGGAAAAAGAAAACTACGGGAATAATGAAAGCTGCGTAAGTCAAAACTCAGATCAGGTAATTTAAGTATTTTTGCTGTTTGAGCAAATTCGGGTAAGGACCGCGATAACTTGGGTGTAGATGTGCAACAGCAGTGTCATTGCATACGAATAATCTCTTGCATCTATGAAGTTGCGGGCGAACGAAGACTGCACGAGGCGTATGTCTCGGCTGCTGTTCAGACATGTTACAGAAACGAAGTCGGAGGTGGGTAGCTTCGTCTTGTGGGTTATCTTGTGCGGGTAGTAGACGTGGGAGCTGACTAGTCAGGCGTAGATCTATGCCAAACATGAGTTGTAACAGAGACGTTCTAATGGATTCACGAGTGCGGGAACTTATGGCAAGCAGAACTTAAGGTAGTGCATCAACTCAGTTGCCATTAATGAACGAGGATACTAAAGCAGCTTTGAGTTCCCTATGCATTCTCTCTAGCATACCGTTTGATTGTGAATGGTAGGAAGCCGTCTGGCGTAAGGTGCATCCCATGAACCGCAAGGTGGTTTTGAAGCGATCCGATTAGAAGCTAGTGCCTCTGTCAGTGATGACCTCTTTGGGAACACTATAATGGGATATCCATGCAGAGATAAAACCGTTAGTTACTTTGTCTGTAGAAATGGTGCCAAGAGGAAATGCCACAGGCCATCGTGTAAATCTATCAATCATAGTTAGAAAGTAGCTGAAACCTTGAACCATTGTCAGATGAACTATGTCGACGTTGACGATGGCTAGGCGAGAAGTAGTTCAGAAATGTTGCATTTTAAAACGAGTGTGCTGTATGGTCTTGTTTTTCTGGCTAATGGCACTTCGAAGACCCATTGTTTAGCGTTCTTCCTGAGCATGTGACCCCAGAAACAATCTGTAAGAAGTCGGACAGTCCACTTCCTTCCTGGGTGAGAAATTGAGTGAATTGAGTAGAAGACTTTTTCTGCAGGCTGGTCGGCATAACTGGCTTGTTGGGCTGCGTACCCGTGAAGTAAACAATAGGCAAGCCGTCCCAGAGACGGAATATGAACTTGGTAGGGTGATCTTTGAATGTGAGTGCCACCGCGCTGTTCCGTTTGCAGGAGGGATAGCGTTAGTGCAGGTTCACTGAGTGTCACGAAGTTGACAGTGAATGGTGACGGCGAAGGTGGTTGCAGCGAGACGTCTGGCCTGGAAAGAGCGTCTGCAATGAAGTTTTGTTCGCCCTTGACATGAAAAATGTCAAATTGCCATTCGCTTAGACATGAAAGCTGTCTTTTCACTCTGGCAGGGTCCCTGGTGATTGTTGAAGTCGCGTTTCGAAGTGCGCTAACTAATGGTGCATGATCTGTGTAAACAACAAATCTGCTGCTGCCAATGATGCTGATAAAATGAGCACTGCGTTGTGGATGGCGAGGAGTTCTCGACCGAAAGTATCGTATCTCGTTTCTACTGTTTGGAGAGTACGCGAGTAGAAACTGATAGGCTTCCGAACTCTGTCGATCTCTTGTTCCAATGTGGTTCCAATAGCGAATTCAGAAGCATCTGTCGTGAGTAGAAATCGTCGTTGAAAATCTGGATGCGTTAGCATTGTAGCATTTGATAACGAGTTGATGGCCAGTCGAAGTAATTCCTCGTCTTCAGATGACCAATTAATGACAGAGTTCCTGCTAAGTCCTTTTCGATTCCACAGGTGCCTATACAAAGGATAAAGTTGTCTTGAAAGGCCAGGGAAGGAACTTGCGATAGTAGTTTAGTGCTCCAAAAATTTTCTGCAACTCGCTAACAATCTTCGGTGACTTTATATTACTGATTGAATTCGCCTTTGATGGCAAAGGTTGAATACTTTGTGGCGTGATGCGATGCTCTAGGAAATCCACGAATGTAGTTGCAATCTGCGACTTTTCACAGTTGATCTTGAGTCTGTGGTTGGTTAGGTGTGAGAGGACATTTTGTAAATGCTTAGCATCAGATTTTAAGACTGAACTGAATACCATTATGTCATCGAGATA
Source organism: Eudiplozoon nipponicum (assembly GCA_029291075.1). NCBI lineage: Eukaryota > Metazoa > Platyhelminthes > Monogenea > Mazocraeidea > Diplozoidae > Eudiplozoon > Eudiplozoon nipponicum. The sequence goes on from JAQBSW010001159.1 coordinate 118,076, forward strand.
TGAAATACAGTAAGCGGCGTCGTCACAAATTATGTTGTCTATGAATCTTTGAAATGTCTGTGTAGCGCACTTAAGTAAAAAAGACATGAAAATATATTTGCAAAGGCCAAATAGAGTGATGACCGTAGTCTTTTCAATATCTTCTGGCGCTACCGGAATGTGGTGATAGGCTTGCCTGAGGTCAATCACTGAGAAGTAATTGCTGCCGTTTAGTATTTCAAGTAAGATGTTAATATTGGGAATAGGATATGCATCAGATTTTGTCACTGAATTTAACTTTCGATAATCTCCGCAGGCTCTGTACGATCTTTTGATTTGGAAACTATGTGCAGTGGTGTCGCCCATGAACTTTTCGATGGTCTGATGATTCCCTCTTCCAACAGCCTTGAAAATTCCTCTTCGGCAGCTTTCAGTTTAGCAGGAGCCAGTGGTCGCTTCTTCAGTGCGATAGGTTTTCCTTCTGTGATGATATGGTGTATTGTATTAGAGACTCGTATCTCTGACTTCAAAAAGCGACTTGTGTTCTCGAAGAGCTGCTGATATCTCTGCTGAATGATTCACTAAGGTTGGCTGAATGACCCGTAACCCCAAACGCTCGGAGCCAAGTGTCCAAAAACTTTGCTCAAGTCCAGTGGAAGGGTAGTTGATCTTTTGATTGGCAAGATCAACAATGAGCCGAAATTTCAAAAGAAATCAAAGCCTATTATATTGTGTGAGACCTTGGCGTCAATGAAGTTGTGAGTAAATTCCTTTCGTAAACCTATGTTGAATGTGCGATACCGGCTGCCATAAGTAGGTATGGGCTATACTCTAGCTGTTGCGAGTACAACGTCTAGCGATATTTCGGCCATTGAATCACCCTGGAGAACTGAGACTGCTGCACCTGCCAGTTCTGAAATCAAGAAGATGCAGAAGTTTGTTGGGCTGTTTGACCGGGTCATGTAAACAAGAAGCCTGGTCATTACGACAGACATTGTCAATTTAACTGTCTATGTGACATATTCGGCGCAGACAAAAAGAGTCAATAGGAATGTCATATTGTAAGTGATTGCGTCCTTGTGGCGCCGTTGATTCCGTTGATGCGCAGAAAGTCCGGTCTGCTACTTTCTGCGCCATTCGTTTCCCGATCCTGATGCTCCACTGCTCCTGTTTTCTGTGGTCCTTATCGTCAAATGTCGAAATTGGCATTCATTGGGAAATTCTTCCGAATGTCAGAGACAGACTTGATATTAATTAAAAAAACTTCTGGTGATTATATTTATATTTATTATCTGCTTAGATTCAGTGGGACCCAGTAAAGATTCTATTTTATTTTGGAGGCCCAAATTGTGATTGGGTAGTTTTCTAATGGCCTCAAGCTTCGAATAAATTCGTTGCTGCAAATCTGAAGGTAGGTTAGCGAAAACCATTGACAGTTTTTGATGACTGTCATAATATGAAAACGGGGAGAAAGCGGAGTCTACGCGCATAACGAATAGTTCGCTATCTCAATCCCAAACAAGAAAATCAATATCTAAATGTGGACCTGAAATTCTAACAAACTTGCGGGATCTTAAAAGCATAAATTTTTAAGCAAGATGAAATATATAAAAAGACTTTAAATGAAACGCTTACCCAAAATCTGCTTCCAGAATTGAAAGAAAATTTTCCGCAATTGAATCGGTCATGAATAAGCACAGAACACAGAGGAAGTTAGTTTTTTCACAAAATCACAAGTCACAGTTCTGTATTTTCGTACAGTCAATAATGTTCTTTCACAAACTCAAAAAATATATTTTGAGTACGCATTTGAGACCAGCTCTGTTTGACTGGGTTGTTGCTCATTCTGTTGTGGCGTTGACATCAGTGGCGAGTGAGTAGCTGAGTAATCTCACTGAATATCTGCAGTAACTGGCATACGTGAAGGTCCAATAATTAGATGTTGCTCCATCTCACTAGTTGTACATCAACAAGATGGGCGTGACTGAAATTGCCAATGTGTGTGAAGCAAGTCCTAAAATCAGCGTAGGTGAAAAGCCCGAGTGATAACAGACAGCACGCACACGTAGGGCATAGCAGAATGTAAACGCGATAACTGACTGGAATGGTAAATTCACGGTGCTTAAATAGCTATAAAAACGAAAGCTCGCTCGCCATTGGTTAACGCAAATTTTGCTTGTTTTAATTGGTGTCACGTAAATTGGAATTGAATTTTATTTACGTAATATGTCGGCAAAATTTTCTTGAGCGTTACATAATAAATAAAATCTTGGTAAGATAAGAAGAATATTTTAAGACAAAAGTTATTCAACAATTTTGAAAAATGGTAGAGGGCAACATCAGAGCCAATTTGCAATAACAAGTGTTGACCCTAAAACGATTTATTTTATGTGTGTAATTGTAGAGGCCCTTTGGTCACTACCATAAGAGAGCCTCTGGGATGCCAGGCCCGGAAAATCCATATATGTCGTATGATCATCTAATTGGGAACACTTAAGATTCTTCGAACTATCTTTTAAGCTACAATCCTAAAGTCCACTTGCTAACTGCTCTGTATCCTCAATACTTCATAACCCAGCCATAATATTATTAAATTACTTGCAATTTATATATTATATTAATTAAGCTTACCAGGATACGTTGATATTCACGGTTTACAAAACAAGACATGGTTGACCTTCAAAACAAATATCCACGTCAATTACCTGAAGCAAATTTGTTGTTCTTTTCGCTGATAATTAATCAGAACAAAAGATGAGTATATTACAATAATTTATTAGCAAAGATATCGTAGATGGAACCACGCAGTGTTCCGTTTGTGTGCTTCAGCAACTCAGATAAAACTCACTTTTCACCTTCGACAAGACAAGTCAAAAAACTTCGAAAATATGAACAAAAGAGCTTCCAAAAAAATTTACAATATTTTTTAAAAACACTATTTTGTTTTACGAAACCAGCAATAATATCAAATGTCTAAAAATAAAAATTGATTTATTTTTATATGAGGAGTTAATTGGTGTCCAATAATTAAATTAACCTTCACATAATGCAGTGAAAGATATTTCCTCCGACAAAAATAATGTAACAGTTTATTGATAAATTTTAACCCTTCCGACTGACAAGACGAATATTATTAAAAAAAGGAAATATTCGTTTAAATTCAAGAACATTCTTTGTAGTATTGTGCGCAGATTCTGTTTCCAGTATTTTGTACCTGACTTGTTTCTCTTATCACATAAATCTTTCGATCCTTACAATATACATTCGCTAGCAAGATTGTATTTCCTCTATTGTGCATATTTGGATCGTCAATAAACATGTAATTTTATTATTCTGTTTTTTCTTGTCAAATATCATTCTAGAACAAATGTTCTGTTTACATTGTTGCGTAAAAAGTATACAGTCCTTTATATATTAATTGGTGAAGTATATTTATACTTATAATTAACATGGGTGTTAATCATAAGTTTGAGGACATTGATAGCATGGTACAAAGAGTCGAAGGTGTGAACCAGGTAAATGCGATAGGAAAGGTTACTCTATCAGACTCCAATAGACACATTATAATTAATACAGAAATCGAATCTATTTGGCCAAAGCCTCTACAATATATCAAATGTTGGAGTGCTATACGTTGGTCCTTCTAGAAAAAAGTCAACAAAAAATTCTTTGAATAAAAAGAAAGCCATGGCAGAGGTGGATACCTAGAAATCCCTAGAGCCTTATTTTATGTTTCCTGTTGTCTTGTTAGTGATCGTTGGCCAGATAGATATCAAACAGTATAATATACGAATCCGAATATGGTCAATGTTATGTAGTATGTCGTGGCGAGTCTGGCTGACATTATCTGCATTAACAGCATGAGCCTGACATCTGTATAAATCCTATTACTAAGTTAAGCGATCATTATTTCCCGGAAGTGCATCAGTGAGAGTTGGAGTGACTGACGGCATGACGTGCTTGTGAAAAAGTGTGTATAAAAAAGTGTATGTAGATTGCGAGCGTAGACATAGACCGAGATAGCTAGGCAAAAGCATGTGCATATATTGAGCAAATCAGAATATATTGCATAGGAAATTTATTGCGCTTACAAAGTAGATGAATAGCAGGTAGCACGTGATTGGCCTGGTGTCAGTCAACGAAATTGCTAATTGCATTTTAAACTAATTACGAAATTTCAGAAATATAATTTTACTTGCTTCATCGTCTATGGGAATATGGATAAAGAAATGGCAAATTTCTCTGGTGACACATGATAATTACTGCAGTGCAGAGTTCGAACTCATTGAAGCGACCAGTTAATAATCTCCCATGGATTAATATATACCTTAATTTGCTGATTCTGGTCTCACCCATACTTTTTAACTGATCCATCAATGATATGATGTAAAATAAACGCTAGTTATTGCTTAATAATTTTAACCAAATTTATCGGTCATATCGCGTTAAATAAATAAGAACATTGCTGAAGATATATGATAGCCGAAACGTGCAATTAAATGATAATTGCATACACTTCCACTTCGCTTCACAAGACATTGGTTCATAAACCTGACTAAATCTTTTGGCTTTACAATTTTTATGGTTTAGTAGATTAATAAATTGCATACAAAAGATTTATTCAAATGAAGTGAAATTTTTGTATATGAATTTGATTACTTAGATTTATGGCTAAAGGGGACTAGATCGTTTTTGTATACAACTATTCCGCATATTCTTTAAATAAAGTTTGCGAGTATGAAGTAAACACCAATCCTATTGTATTTAACCAGTAGTCGAACAACATAAAAAAACTACCGCCAGCCGCAACGCACTGACGCGTTTCGACATTCCATGATCATCTACAGAGTACGACGACAAACCGACTAACGAGGATCAAACCGCATTGAATATATATGGAAAACAAATTTAGATATGCGGCTCTCACCTCTAGCAGTCTTGTATAAATTGAACTTGACCGGAAATTGTTAGAAAGCTCGCAGGTAAATTCTTTTTATACTCTAAAATATTCCTTAAATATAATCAAATACCAAACATAAAATCCCCGGATATGATCTTGTTTAACATATTGAGTACTGAAAAAGAAAAAAATACTATGTTAGTTTAGATCTTTTGTTGTGCAAATTTTGCAATACATTTGCTTTGATTGACAAAACCTAGCATACAGTGGATTATTTAGATAACACTCAAAACATAGCATACAGTGGATTATTGTGACAACGCTTAAAACCTGGATTAATATTTTGTGCTTATTGTGACTACTTTTATACGAGTTTTATCTTTGCTTCGCAACAATGTGTTCAATAAAGGAATTGCATTTCGACTGAGCTTTGTCACATCACCTTTCGGGAAATTTCCAGCGATAAATCATGAACGCGGATCGTAATAACGCTACCAGGCATAGCTAGGAAGGCACAAATTCACTAAATAGACAACTATCCCGCAGAAACTCTTACATTAACTAAAAAACCTCCTACAGAATTGGTGCACCGCTTCGTCTAACTCACAGCCAATAAAGAATTAAACAGCATCTAACCTTTGAAAATATCAATCAGGCGCTATTCCTTCCACTAGCTCAAGCACTTCGGATGAATGCCACGCAAGGATGAATCCGGTAAAGCAGATAAAACACACAAAAAACAAATCCTGAGCCACAAACCACAGCGAACCACCCTCTCGTGATAACAGTTCTCGAAAACAGCCACACGATGACGGGTGAGGACGATGTAACACTGCCTTCTATACTCGACAGCACTCATACACACAAGATGACGTCCAGCTCAGGAAATGCAAGAAGCCCGGTGGCGAGGCCATCAACAAGCCGCACCACCACATGGACCCAGTACAAGATGTGCCTATTCGATCCAGACTACCTTGACGATTGGATCGACGATGTTACATTAATGGCTAAGGTGTCCAATATAACAGACGAGAACTCAATATTTATGAGGGCTTGGGAGACAATCCCAATGTATTTCAGACGCGGACTAAAAGATATCTGGCATTAATACACTTCGCAGCCATGACAGAGCCTGCAACGCGCCGTCAAGCAGCGCCTGACACCAGATCGGGAAGACAGGCTTACAGAATTGATGAGCCAGATGTCCTTAAGTAGCCGCACGCCTTCCGAGCTATATAGGGAGATGGAGCAGAAAGCCTCTGAATTCAACCTATCCAAGGAAATCTTAATGCGACTATTCATTCAGAAGCCTCCTCCGGCACTCCAGGAGATGGCCATGTTTCTGCGCGAATTCATCGAAATGCAAGATGACGTACTGCCAGCACGTCTAGACAAGTTGTGGAAGAAACACCACTGCAGCTCACCTGCCTCAGAGCCAGGGTGCATAACTTCACGACTGTCCGAGCCTCAATCCACATCATCATCAGCCCGAATTAACGTCACCAATGAGTGCCTCATCAGCCTGCTCGAGAGCCTCACCGTCAGGCCAGATTCTGCCTCAGTCGATGCCATCCACTATAGACGCGACCAAAGCAGGCATGACCAGCGTTGACCAAAGTACCGAAACAGCACTAGGAGGTCGACGTCCAGAGGCCGGGCCATAGTTACACAGCTACCGGAGGAGTGGTGTCCAAATCGCCGCAGCTATGGCCACTCCACGCGCTTTTGCCTCAGAAATGGCTGTACATTCCCGAGCACAGACGCAACATTCAATTGGCGCGGTCACCTTCGATAACTCAGGATGATCCGCCCATGGAGGGTTCGGAAAACTGCTGGTGTCAGCCTCCTCTATGGCAGTAGTGGCTGATCACCCCAAGGATGCCAATAGGGCTTTATGCAAAGCGACCATGCAACATTCTACTGATTGGTCTCAACCTTTTGAATTTATCACTGACTCATCCGACGTTGCCATAGGCGCAGTACTTCAACAGTCCATCAATGGCATACACAGAGCTATCGAGTTCTACTCGCAAAAATTAAAAAACTCGCGAGACGCGATATGATACGTTAGGGAAAGAGTTACTCAAAATCTACCGGTCGATCCCACACTTCCACACCTATCTGGATGGCCAAAAGTACAAGATCTACACCGACCACATTCCCCTCGCAACTTACACGAATACACGAGTATGAATATGAAGTCACTCACATCAAAGTATCAGAAAACGTAGTTGCAGACTCCCTGAGCCGCCCTGCAGAACCCTGTCCCTCTATCCCGTGTTCACCTATTAGTACCCAGGAATTGCAAAGAGTAAAGCAAGATTATCCATCACTTCGGTCATTTAATGTCAATCGCCTGAAAACACTTGATTTTGATGGAACACTTCTGCAATTTGAAATAACTGGTGTTGGCCCTCGGCCGTTTATACCTGAAAAACTCCATTACAAGATCTTCAAGGTTTACCATTCAATGAGCCACCCATCTGGTGAAACCTCAGTGGAAATTTTATCCAGAAAGTATTATTGGCCTGGCATGCGGTGAGATGTCAAGAAGTGGTCAAAACAATGTCTAGAATGTCAGAAATGCAAAGTGACGAGACACAACAAAACGGCGACACAAGTCATCCAAATGTCCAATATACGGTTCACACACATACACGTTTATCTGGTAACCTTACCTGCCTTGAACAATATACGCTATCTACTGTCATTACGGGATCGCACCACTCGATAGTATGAAGCCATACTACTGTCAGACATGAAGCAAGACACTTTCAGTTTTGCTTTAGAGCTCAATTGGTTCGCTCGGTTTGGTGCTCCAGCTGAAGTGACAAACAATCGTGGCGCACAGTTCCTCGGCGAAGAGTTTGCTGTCCTACTGAAATACTATGGTATCAAACACTCCGTAACCGCGGTTCTTAATCCTAGAGCAAATGGTTTCGTCGAAAGTCCACACCGGGAACTGAAAGCGGTGCACAAGGCTAGCCCAGAAGAAAATGGGCTTGCGGCTTTGCCGAAAGTACTCCTTTCAATGCGTACAAGACCTCGAGAGCCAAACAAATGTAGCTCCGCTGAAATGGTATTTGGCGAATGTCTACGGCTGCCTGGTGAACTAGTCCGATCACACTCTGACACTTCGATGACAATGAACGACCCGGCATTTCTGTTTCCACTTCGCAGTTACTTACAGTATAACATTCAGAATCGGCCGATCTGTCCTACACGTCAGCAACATGGTTTAATCTATAAACGCAAAGATTTTGATAGCTGAAAATGGTTCTTCGTCAACAATGACATGGATAACAGGATTCTGGCCAAACCGAAGCGCGGTCCTTATCGTGTGTTAGATCGACGTCAGAATTACATAATTTTCGAGATTAATGGCAAAGCTGAAGCTGTCTCCAAACACAGATTATCCCCGGCAGACGTTGATCCAAATGACCCGCTGTTCCACGATTTTGACCTATCAGTCTGAAAAGAAACGATTATTCCACCTCCAGACAGTTTTGCTAACCACGGGTTGACGCCAGACATTTCACCAGCAACAGAGCTAAATTACGCCGTTTCGCTGTCCCGATGTATAGAGGAACCAGATTCGTTGTCGACAGAGCGAACATCAGTATTTACTCGTTACGGCAGAGCAATAACACCTCCTGTATAATAATTCTTATTGTCGGGAGGGGGGTGTATGTAACACGCGGTTCCGCGTTACAACCAACGAAGCTCAATTTTGAAAAATATAGTTCTCTTTAAGGTCACATAGGCTAATTCTGATTTTACACAGTATTTGTCGTAACTGTGATTATAGCAACAATCTCTGTTAGTTTCAAACAGTTTTAATTAAAATTTCTTGAACTGAAAATTTAATTGTAATTAATAGGGTTTTGTTTAATAAAAAAAGGCCACGCGTGCAAAACGCCGCTAGCATACAGTGTGTAACGACACAAATCAATCGCCGACATATTGCGTAAATTAAATTCAAATTTATTTACGTTGCACCAATAAGAAAAAAGCAAATTGCCGTTTAACCACGTTTAACCACGTTTAACCACGTTTAACCAATAGTATGCAAGTACACATATTGCATGCTATTTAAGCACGGTAATTTACCATGCAAGTCAGTTGGTCGTATCTACGTTCTGCGTCGTGTTACACATGTGCGTGTTGTCGGCTGTCAATACCTACGCTGGATATTGATTTGTTTCACCAACAATTGGCAACATTCGTGACTCACCGTGTTGCACTTCAGCCAGCAAGACGAGCCAATTAATGCAGAACTTCAACCAAGTTGTCTACACATGATTACAACAGCAGGAACCACAACCAGAGTCCACCCAAGGAACAGAACACCAACTTACATATATATAACTTACGCGAACGCCGCCAAGGCCATCTTAAGGGCCCCCATATCAGTAACTAATCTCTATTCAGAGCACCTTAACCGAGTTTGTAACGTCGTACGGCATTTACTTGAAGCCGGGGCATTTACAAGTGGATTATTATGACAACACGCAAAACCTAGCATACCATGGATTATAATGAAAAGGCTCAAAAACTAGCATACAGTGGACTATTATGATAACTCTCCAAACCTAGCATACAGTGGATTATTATAATAACTTTCAAAACCTAGCTATCAGAGGATTATTATAACAACGCTCAGAACCTAGCATACAGTGGATCGTTATGATAACTCTCCAAACCTAGCATACAGTTGATCATTATGATAACTCTCAAAACCTAGCATACAGTGGATTATTATGATAACGCTCAAAACCTAGCATACAGTGGATTATTATGATAACACTCAAAACATAGCATACAGTGGATTATTGTGACAACGCTCAAAACCTGGATTTGTGCTTATTGTGACTACTTTTATATGACTACAGTAGTATGTGGTATGAATCCATGTTAGGTGATCACGTCTGACGTCAAATTGATTGCAAATGTAGACGAAAGACAAATGTGGAAAAATTAAAAATGAATTATGAACAGAATAAATCCCTCAATTACACTTCACGCAAAATATATTGAATTGGCTGAGACTGTTGGCATGAGGAGTCGGAAACTTTCGGAGAAGCTAAAATGTTTCAACCTAACTATGGTTACCAAAGAGGGTTTCATCTTTATGATAATGATAAAATTTGGTAAGTACCGCGATACTTACGTAGTACCGGTGATAGAGCCACGTCGTTACGAATGAAGATTAGACGATAAAAGTGCATAGTCAGCTGGGTTGATATTTTACTGGAATGAAGTCGAAAACGAGGAGCTCTAATTTGGCATTTATGAACGAGGATGCTAAAGCGGCTTTGGTTTTCATATGCATTCACTCTAAAATACAATTTGACTGTGTGGGGGGAGGGGCGGGTGTATGCGATATTCTAGCATAAAGTGCATTCCATGAAACTTCAAGTATTTCTGTAATGATTGGTAGAAAAACACGTACCTCTATCAGAAATATTCTCGTAATAAACACCATAACGGTCTATTCTTGCCGATATGAAACCTCTGGTATTTTTATCTGAAGAAATGGTGCAGAGGGGTATTGTAAAAGGCCGTCGAGTAAATCTATTGATCATGATTAGATGTTAGTTAAATTCTTGAATTTGTGTAAACTGAAATATGACGATGAGAAAAATTGCTGGGTGTGATGCTATTGTTGAGAAAATTTCCAACTTAGCGTGAGTGTGCCGGACAATTTTATACTTTTGTTAAGTAGCGCACATTGAAGAATATCGCTTAACGTCAAGCCTAAATACATGACCACAGAAACAATCTGCTATAAGTCATAATGTTGCTGTAACGACACAAATTAATGGCCGACATATTGCGTAAATTAAATTCAATTTTATTTACGTTGCACAAATTAGAAAATAGCGAAACTTGCCGTTTAACCAATAGTGTGCAAGTAGGCATGGCATGCTATTTAAGCACGGCAATTTACCATACAAGTTAGTGGTTGCATTTGCATTCTGGTTCGGGTTACGCGTGTGCGTTCTGTCGACTGTCAATACCTACGCTGGTTATTTGATAGTTTCACCAACAATTGGCTACATCCGTGACTCATCTTGTTGCGGTATAACCAGCAAGACGAGCCAATTAATTGCAGAACATGAACGACGTTATCCACATTGTGATTACAACTCAACCACGAGAACGACAACAACCAGAGTCCACCCTCGGCTCTAGGGCATCTTTACACTCTGAATAATTCAGGAGAACGCATTTCCAGGCCCACTTAAGGGTCCCCTATCAGTAACAAATCTCTATTCAGAGCACCTTAACCGAGTTTGTAACGTCGTACGGCATTTACTTCAAGCCGGAGCGTTTACAAAATAGGCGACCGCGCCAGGATATTGATTATTGTTCTGATTTTTTTGGTATAAATAAAATTGACTTCCTTTTCATTTATTTTGGATAAAATAGATTAACATTTGCGTTTTCTTTACCCTAATCGTGGTCTTCTGGGAATTTTGTTGGGTATATATTCGTGGATTTGTGATTTTTTTTGGGGGGGGATATAATAATAATACATTGGCATCAAAGGCCAACGGGGCCTCTGTTCATCTTTCCTACGTACAAAACGGCACCGTACGTACTCGACAGGCTCAATTGCGGATTTTTGGAAGAAGTTACTGTGACGTGCTTTTTTTCTGCGCTCATACACCTGTGGAAGCTTTTTGTTGGTATGCGTTTCTTTAAAGTATATTTATATATTTTCATATTGCTTATAAATATATGCTTTTAAGATCCCGTAAGATTGTTAGAATGTCAGGTCCAATTTTAGATATTGATGTTCCTGTTTGGGATGGAGATAGTGAACTATTGTTTATGCGCGTAGACTCCGCTTTCTCCCCGTTTCCTGATTATGACAGTCATCCAAAAACTGTCGAAGGTTTTTGCTAAACTACCTTCTGAATTGCAGCGACGGATTTATCCTAAGCTTGAGGCCATTAGTTAGCTACCTAATCCCATTTTGGGTCTACAAAACGAAGTAGAATCCTTGCTTGGGCCCACGGAAACTGAGCAGATAATAAACAAATATGCGCAGTTAGATATGCCAAATCTTGGCCCCATAGAAATACTGAGGGAATTACGGAAACGTTGGTATAAAACCAGCATTTCTGACCATGAGGCTAAGGTTGTTTTTATTAACAATCTTACCCAAACATTAAAACTCTTTGCCAGACAGCTCCCCAACACTCTCTCTATAGATGACTTATCTGAGATATGTGAGTTAGAATATAGGGTTTTGGAACCCAAAGTGAATCCATCATCCTTTTCTTCACCCCCGCAAGATGATAGAATCTCCATTACCAAATCCGAGCTAAATCAAGTGAATGCTCGACCAAAATTCGTTTCCAAGTCAAACTATAATGGTAGGCGGCGATCGAGATCTCCGCAATCCTTTAATAAATATGCCCCAAAGAACTGGTGTTATAACCACCAGAAGTTTTTTTATGCTTGCCAAGTTTGTCTTTGTCGTTCCGAAGAATTTCCGAATGAGTGTCAATTTCCACAGCTGACGGAAAGGACAACAGACCGCAGGCACAAAGGTGCATCAGTATCGGGAAACGTCTGGCGCAGGAAGTAGAAGACCGTACTTTCTGCACATCAACGGGATCAACGGCGCTACAGGGAAGAAGCCAACTACAATCCGACATCCCTGTCGACTCTTTTCGTCCACGCCGAATTTTTCACATAGAGAATCAATCGGACAACGCCGGTCGCAATCACCAGCCTACTTGTTTGCCTGACCCGGCCAAACAGCCCAACGAGCTTCTGCACCTTCTTGATTTCAAAACTGGCGAAGAGTTCATTGTAGACACAGGTGCGGCAGTCTCAGTTCTCAAAGGTGATTCAATGACCGAGATAACGCTAGGCGTTCTTCTCGCAACAACTACAGGCGAGCCCATACCAACTTATGGCTGCCAATATCGCACACTCAACATAGATCTACGACGTGAATTTTCCCACAACTTCATCATTGCCAAGGTCTCACATAATATATTAGGCCTTGATTTCCTTCTAAAATTTCGGCTCATTGTTGATCTTGCCAATCAAAAGATCATCGACCCCTCCACCGGACTTGAGCAAAGTTTTTGGACACTTGTCTCCGAGCGTTTGGAGTTACAGGTCATTCAGCCAACCCCAGTGCATCATTCAGCAGAGATATCAGCAGCTCTTTGAAAATACAAATCGCTTTTCGATCTTAACAAGTCAGAGCTACGAGTCTCCAACACGATGCACCATATCGTCACAGAAGGACAACCTATTGCACTCAAGAAGCGACCACTGGCCCCTGCTAAGCTGAAAGCTGCCCAAGAAGAATTCTCAAGGCTTTTGGAAGAGGGAATCATCAGACCATCGAAAAGTTCATGGGCGTCACCACTGCACTTAGTCTCTAAATCAAACGGATCGTACAGAGCCTGCGGAGACTACCGTAAGCTAAATTCAGTGACAAAATCTGATGCATATCCTATTCCAAATATTAACACTTTACTTGAAAAACTCAACGGCAGCAATTTTTTCTCAGTGATTGACCTCAGACAAGCGTACCATCACATCCCGGTAGCACCAGAGGATATCAAGAAAACTGCAGTCATCACTCCATTTGGCCTTTTTGAATATCTTTACATGCCTTTTTGGACTTAAGTGTGCTACTCAGACATTTCAAAGATTCATAGACAACATACTTCGCGACGACTCTGCTTATTGTATGTCATATCTCGATGACATTATGGTATTCAGTCCAGATCTAGAATCTCATGCGAAACATCTACGAAATGTTCTCTCACGATTATCCAACCACGGACTCAAGATCAACTGTAACAAAACGCAGATTGCAACTTCATCCGTCGACTTCTTAGGGCATCGTATCACGGCCCAAGGTATTCAACTGTTGCCGTCAAAGACGAATTCAATCAAGAATATCAAGTCACCAAGGACTTTGAGCGATTTACAGAAAATCCTGGGAGTACTAAACTATTATCGCAAGTTCCTTCCAGGCCTTTCAAAACAACTTTATCCTTTGTGCAGGCACCTGCGGAACCGGAAAGGACTTAGCAAGAATTCCATCATTGCTTGGTCATCCAAAGACAAGAAATTACTTCGACTTGCCATCAACTCGTTAGCAAATGCCACAATGCTAACGCATCCAGATTTTGAAAAGCCATTTCTAATCACGACAGATGCTTCTGAATTCGCTATTGGAGCCACGTTGGAACAAGAGATCGACGGAGTTTGGAAGCCTATCAGTTTCTACTCGCGTACTCTCCAACCAGTAGAAACGAGGTACGACACTTTCGGCCGAGAACTTCTCGCCATCCCCAACGCAGTGCGCCATTTTATCAGCATCATTGGCAGTAACAGATTTGTTGTTTTCACAGATCATGCACCACTAGTTAGCACACTTCGAAACGCAACTTCATCTATCGCCAAGTACCCTGCCAGAGTGGAAAAACAGCTTTCTCGTCTAAGCGAATGGCAATTTGACGTCTTTCACGTCAAGGGCAAACAGAACTTCATCGCAGATGCCCTGTCCAGGCCAGACGTCTCTCTACAACCACATTCGCCGTCACCATTCACTGTCAACTACGTGGCACTCAGTGAACCTGCACTAACGCCAACTCTCCTGCAAACTGAACAACGCGGTGACATTCACATTCAAAGATCAATAGCCCGTCACCCAACCAAGTTCATATGCCGTCTGTGGGAAGGCTTACCATTTCTGCAGACGAAGTAACTAACTGCATGGATATCCAATTACGGTGTTCCCAATGAGGTCATCACGGACAGAGGCACTTGCTTCTCATCTGATCGTTTCAAAACCACCTTGCGGTACATGGGATGTATCTTACGCCAGACGACTGCCTACCATCCCCAAGCTAATGGCATGCTAGAGAGAATGCATAGGGAAATCAAAGCAACTTTAGCATCCTCGTCCATTAATGGCAACTGGGTCGATGCACTACCTTTAGTTCTGCTTGCCATGCGTTCCCGTACTCGTGAATCCATTAAAACATCTGCGTCACAACTCTTGTATGGCATGGATCTACGCCTGCCTAGTCAGCTCCCACGTCTACTACCGGCACAAGATGACCCACAAGACGAAGCTACCCGCCATCGACTTCATTTCGGTAACATGTCAGAACAACAGCCGAGACATACGCCTCGTCCAGTCTTCGTTCACCCACAGCTCCACAGCTGCAAGAGAGTACTCTTTCGCAACAATAATGCTGTTGCACCACTACAACCCAAGTATCGCGGTCCTTACCTGATTTTACTCAGACAACCAAAATACTTCATTATTATGCAAGGCGCTACACCGACATCAGTAAGCATAGACAGGTTGAAACCGTTTATCGAACCGCCTGATCCTGAGAAAGTTCAACCTTCTACACACGTCTCAGGCTCCGTCTGCCCACAATCTCAATATCCTGCTTTGTATAACGCGTAATTAATTTTTTTTAAACATTAACATTTAACTATAAATTTTTTTTAACCTTACGTTAATTTTCGTATTTGTCTCACGTGGCATAACCAGCTGTTCTTATCTAACAATTGTGTAGCATTTTTGAACAGTTCTTTGGTATTATGCCATCTCTGAGGCAATGTTCGTGTACATATTTTATGCAATTACCTTTGATTTTAATGTATATATATATTTTACATTATAATGTATTTCTCACACATGACATTACACTGCCTATTTTGGTATGACCAGCTACTTAGAGCTAACGCTTTCGTGTAGCAACGCTAAGTAGTGATCAGCTTCATATCATGGTACAGGCCACTTTCATTGCATAGCTCAACTTCATCAATTGCACAAAGACCACTCTACAAATGTCATGACCACTACGTCGAGCGCTCTAGCTTCTTTGTTCGTATACAAACACATTGACGACGATCCAACCTGCTTAGGTTTTAACTTAAACCTGGCAAATTAAGAGGCGATTTACCTCGAAATCAACAACCAACAAGCATATTTAAGCCCAGCACTTGTGGTTCATCATATTTTTCGAATTCTGTCATGCATTTCTTATCTAGCCTCGCAGAGAGGAATTTTTATTCCTTTTTTTTCAGAGAGGAAAGTGTTGTAACGACACAAATTAATGGCCGACATATTGCGTAAATTAAATTAAATTTTATTTACGTTGCACCAATGAGAAAAAGCGAAACTTGCCGTTTAACCAATAGTGTGCAAGTAGGCATGGCATGCTATTTAAGCACGGCAATTTACCATGCAAGTTAGTTGTTGCATTTGCATTCTGCTTTGCGTTACGCGTGTGCGTTCTGTCGGCTGTCAATACCTACGCTGGTGATTTGATAGTTTCACCAACAATTGGCTATATCCGTGACTCATCTTGTTGCGGTATAACCAGCGAGACGAGCCAATTAATTGCAGAACCTGAACGACGTTATCCAGATCGTGATTACAACTCAACCACGAGAACGACAACAACCAGAGTCCACCCATGGCTCTAGGATATCTTCACACTCTGAATAATTCAAGAGAACGCATTACCAGGCCCTCTTAAGGGCCCCCTATCAATAACAAATCTCTATTCAGAGCACCTTAACCGAGTTTGTAACGTCGTACGGCATTTACTTGAAGCCAGGGCGTTTACATTGCATTAATTGTTTTTAAGAAATGGAAAAATTAAGACAGTCAATTCTCTGAAGGTTTATGGACAAAACTAGTCTGTGGGGCTGAGTACTCGCGAAGCATAAAATAAGCAAACCCTATCAAAGTCCGCATACGAAATTAAGTGGATGGTGAGTTACTGATTCCTGAATATAAATATTGACTTATTGTTATCTTTGTAGGAGGAATGGCGTAAAGATGGTCTCAGTGAAAGTTATTGTATTGACTGTGAATAACAAAGGGCAATGTGGTTTAGTGATATGTCTGACATTGAAAGCAATGACATTTTTTGCCCTTTATGAATGAAATTTTGAATTTACATTTGTTAGGACGAGAAAGGTATCTTACGAATCTTGTAGCAAAATTTGTGACAGTTGAAGTCGCATTTTGATGTACGCTATCTAAATGCTCGTAATTTGCATAAAAAATCTGCTGATGGCTCAAATGTCATTGAAATAGTGCACATAATCTTTGATAGTGATAAATTCTGCTCCGGAAATGTCATATCTATTTTCTACCAGTTGTAGAGTACGCGAATAAATACAATTTAGCTTCCGAACTCTTTTGATCTCCTGTTTGAAAGTGGTACAAATTGCAAATTAGTATTAGATGGAATGAATTGTTCTTAATTTATATGTGTTGGTATAACGGCGTTTGCCAAAGAGTTGACGACATAATATTGTTATTCCTTGTTATCCGAGTTACTTAGTTGCTTAGTTCTTTTCGATATTTCAGGTACCGCCATATCAAATATAGTTCGATTGGTAGACCGAAATATAATTTTTAATAATAGTTAATAACTCATACGATTTTTTGTAATTCCTTCAATTGCGGTAGTAGAAATTTGCATTTTACTGAAATTGAATTTGAGCCCATGATCTACTAGGCGTGTTAAATTAATTTATATATGCTCAGCATGAGAGGTCGGGCAAGGCCTAACGATCTTTATTCAATGAAAAAGGACATTAAATAGTCTGTGTTGAGGTGTGGAGTATTGCTAATGATCTTCTGAAATGCCTAATTGACGTGCTTGTGACCAAACAGCATGTAGAGATATTCGAAAATAAACCAAAAGTAGTGATGACAGCAGTCTTCTCTGTATTTTCGTGTGGTATGAGATTGTGGTGATAGACTTTTCTAAGGCAAATAACCGATCAAAATTGCTATCTCTTCGTTTTTACAGCAATGTGTTTATTGAGGAATTATGTATGTATCTGCTTTTGTCGCTGAATTTAGCATGCTCTTTATGATCCACTAGCCCTAGCGACCATGTGAAATGGGGATTTTCAAGAAAGTTTTGGTGGTTTAAGGATTTTTCTTAAATTAGTATTGAGAGAACGTTTTAAGCAGCTTTAAGCTGGGCTAGATAAAGCAGCTTCTTCTTAACTGCAGTTGGTGGAATTGTCGTGTACGATGTTTTGTAGTTATTGTAATAGGTTTTGCGGGGCAGCTGTCTATTTAGTCACATTACTCCATCCCTACACGTCCCTGGTGGCTATTGT
The DNA here is from genome assembly GCA_029291075.1 of Eudiplozoon nipponicum. Classification (NCBI taxonomy): domain Eukaryota; kingdom Metazoa; phylum Platyhelminthes; class Monogenea; order Mazocraeidea; family Diplozoidae; genus Eudiplozoon; species Eudiplozoon nipponicum. The sequence continues at coordinate 136,110 of JAQBSW010001159.1, forward strand.
TACTATCCATATTCATGATTTGTCCCTGACTTTTTTTCGAAGGGTGAAGTGAGAAGTCTAAGCCGGAACATCAGACGTTTATTGAATGTAATGTTGCAATGCATGAATCAATTCACTGTTAAACCAAATAGACCATGCCCTAGACGACAACAAAGTAATATATTGTCAACACAATTAAATGTCTTATACAAAAGTAGTCACAATAAACACAATCGGCTTAATCGTGATGAATTTATGTAAATGATTGAAAAGTTAAGAGGATAGAAATCCAGACTGATTAGCAGTTTAGTTTAAAGTCAGTGATAATTGATGAAAAGAAACACAAAAGTAAATCCGAAAAGTCTTGTGAGTATGGTTTATAATCACTGATAATTGATGAAAAGAAACACAATAGTAAATCCAGTCTTGTGAGTATAGTTTATAGTAACCGACAATTGATGGAAAGAAACACAATAGCAAATCCGAAAAGTCTTTTTAGTATAATTTATAGTCACTGATAATTCATGGATAGAAACACAACAGTAAGTCCGAAAAGTCTTATGAGTATGGATTATTGTCACTGATAATCGATGGAAAGAAACACAATAGTAAATCTGAGCTTGATCGTCATGTCACATAAATCCACTGCATGTTAGCTGTGTATTGCGCGCGGGTGTCCATTATTATTAAACAAAATCCTAATAATTACAATTAAATTTGCTGTTCGAGAAATCGCATTTAAAAAAGCTTGAAAATAACAGAGATTGTTGCTAAAATCACAGTTAAGAGAAATATTCTGTTAAAATCAGATTTAGACTATTTGACCTTAAAGGGAACTATATTTTTCAAAATTGAACATCGTTGGGTTGTAACGCGGAGCCGCATGTTGCAGTCGTGCTGATTTGGTGTACCATGTCGTAACACGTAGCTCTGATTTTCTGCGATCAAACAAAAGATTGTCATTTTTCTACGCCGTTGATATCTTCGTCGAAATATGCACCAGTGATGGTCTTATAAACTGGCCCAATGTAATAGTTTGGCAGGGTTGATCAGGATATCGATAAAACGATACTTGTGATCTTAGAATAAATCTGTATAAACGGCTAAACAAGCATTGTTGAGGATAACAGATGGCTGTTTGAATTGTAATTCTAAAGGTTTGGAAGCTAGGATTCATAAATTTTGTTCAAGTACGGAAGGGAAGTCAGTATCCAAATCAAATATAAGCCGATATTTCAAAAGAAAATCAAGGCCAAGAATTTGTGTGTGACTATTGTGATGATGATATTTGGGAAATCTCAGTTCGTAAATTTAAATTAAAAGAAGAGCGCTGACAACTGTACGCCGGAATGGATGCACTCAGGGCTGTTGTGAGCAGTACCATTAAAGACATTTCAGCATCGGAGTAACCATTGGGAACTGCAACTGCTGCAAATGTCTCTACGATAAATCTCTCCAGTTTTAAAAACTAGATAATGCAAATTTTTATTTTACTGTTTAGCCGGATCATATAAGTATATCTGTCTGTCATTTAGTTAATAATTTTGGATTTAATTTCTGAAATCGAGATTTATTCAACTTGGACGAAAGGATTCAATGTGAATACCAGCAATGTGTATTTGGATGCTGATTCTGTCGTTATTACGTGAAGAAAATGCACTGCTTCTTTGTTATGACTTATGATCAGTCCTGAAATAACTTCTAAATATTTTACAAATTCTCCAGGAAATGTAAGTAATTTCAACATAAGTAGGAATACGTCTGCGTTGATTTATTTACACGTTTAAGTTTAACGTTCTTTTAAAAAATTTAGTCACACCTGATAAAGATCCCTCTAAATAGGATAGCCTTCCGTCATCGGATGAGAGACGTACGAATGGATACTGAGCTAGCTTAGGTTCTAAAACATTTATAAATGTAGCTAGATTACAGAATATTATTTAAATACAACAAAAATGCTTAAGGGAACTTAAATACCAATTTACAATTTAAATCATGATTACCTTATATATTATTATTAGACCACAGATTGAAAATAACGAAATTGAACAGATTAAAAATGAATTTGTTGCTATTTAATTAATTTGTGAACTTGGTAATGGGTCCAAAGTAAAATTGCTTAGCAGAAATGATTTTGTAAGCTAAACAGATAGACTAGAAAAATCTTTTGTTGTGTTAAAAATTTTCACGATCAGGAAAATTATTTTATGTAAACTGATAGAATTATATGATATTAATACAAGGATGATGTCGAAAATATGAAAAATAACAAATATACATGATGTTGAATATGAGTGTCAGTGGAATGTAGATATGCAATAATTCGTAAGAAATTTAATCTTAAAAATTGGAAGGCGAGAATTGGAATTGTGCGGTAACACCTTCCTTTCGTATTTCGATACTAATTTGAATCGTTGCTATTGGCGTAAAATCTAGGTGGAATGACTAATTGATAGTTCATAAACTCACAAATAGGGATGCAATACCCTATCGATACATTTTAGAAAATATATAAGCCACCAGCTAAATTAAAATAAAAATAGATTATTTTAATTTTTTTGTATTTTATACTACTTAATAAAAAAGCGAGAGTTTCACTACATCCCTGGCTTGGTCGCTAAATATAACGCTCCAGCCTGAGTGCTGTGCAACGTTATATAAAGCGGTTGGTTAAGTAGATACCTATTATTTGGTCCTGAAGAGGAGTGATGAAAAAAACACAATAAAATACAGAGAACAATGAGAGTACCAAAGCAGATGAGGATTCGAGAACTACCCTTATAATTTCTGTGTCCTGTTGCCTTGTTAAAAATCGTTTGGCAAATGGAATTCTAAAAGTAGATAAGCAGAAACATAATGTGGGTCACGAAAAGTCTTGCTGATAATGTCTGCAACCGAAGAAAGTGGCTGGCAAATATATGAATCGGATTACTAAATTAAACGACCACGATATTCCGGAAGTGCACTTACAAGAATTGGTGTGTTTGACACCATGTTGCGCTTGTGAAACAGTATTTGTAAAAATGTGTGTGTAGCCAATAAGCATGGTCAGAATTAGCGACGGTCAAGCTAAAGCGAATGCAGATAGCAGGCAAATCAGAAATTGATGTAAAGGAAATGATCTGCGTCTATATTATCTATGAATTGCTTGTTGCGCGTGATTGGTTTATATTCTTGGCAAGTTGCGTGCTTTCTTATGGTCTCGATGTCAGTCAATGTAATTTCGTATTTAATTTAAATTACATTACTTTAACCTGTTTTACGTTCGCTGGCTATAGATCGAGAGCCGAATCTCTTTCTTCTTTATCTATTTACTATTTTGTGTTACCAGTTCCGTTTGTGTCTGAGTAAAAGGATAATATCGTGCCTCCGCAGGGGTCACACCAAAACTGTTCAGTTGCGTTATTTATGCTACCTTCTCTATAATTCTCGATCAATCTCAACATTCCCAAATCTGAGACTGGTATCCATGTAGTGTGAAATGCTATTATTGACAATTCAGATGAATATGTTATAGTGTAGGATGTTTTGTTGTTATAGTAATAGCTGCGGCAGGATAGCTCAGTGGTTAGAGCACCAGATTCCGAAGCAGACGTGCCCAGGTTCGTATCCTGTCCGCGGCAAATTCTGGCCAGTTCTTGATGAGTTCCCAATAAGGACGAAACCGGTCTACTGGATGAATTGCCTTTTCTACACTATACAATTTGTAGTTTATACTGACATATGTAAGTAATTAATGGGTCAGGTGTTTATATCAAGACCGCAACCTTGATTATAATAATAGTAATAGCTGTTGTGGGATAGCTGTCTATTTAGTAATGATTTCCTACATTTTCATGGTGGTTGTTATCCCCACCTGTTCCATGATCAGTCCCTGAAATATCCAAAGTGTGAAGTAAGAAAACTCATCCATTTTCTGACGTTTATTGCAAGTGGTGTAGCTAAGCATGAATCAATTCACAGTTAAACAAAATAGACCGTGCTCTAGACGGCAACAAAATGAAATATTGTTAACACAATTGAATGTTTTATACAAAAGTAATTATCAGGAACACACACGTCTGAATCGCGATGAATACATGCAAATAATTGAAAATATATTATGATGTAAATCCAACTTTATTAGCAATTTAGATTAAAATCACTGGTAAATATTGTCACTGATAATTGATGGATAGAAATCGTGTAAAAACAATCTTGAATAAACATCACAAATAATTATTCCAATGTTTGCTAGGTTTTAAATGATTTAATTATAATAATCCATTGAACTTTGATGTCCTGATGCGTAGAATCATATACGAACAGTAATTAATGATGTAAACTGAGAATAATGCAAAGAAGGACAATAAATCCACAAGGGCACTGTAGTCCATCGCATTTTCCCTGCGTATTGCGCACGGGTATGTATTGTAAACGCCCCGGCTTCAAGTAAATGCCGTACGACGTTACAAACTCGGTTAAGGTGCTCTGAATAGAGATTAGTTACTGATATGGGGGCCCTTAAGAGGGCCTGGTAATGCGTTCGCTTGAAGTCTTCAGAGTTGAAGATGTCCTAGAGCCTTGGGTGGACTCTGGTTGAGTTGTCGCTCCCGTGGTTGAGCTGTAATCGCGTTGTGGATGGTGTCCTGCAGGTCCTGCACTCAATTGGCTCGTCTCTCCGGTATCCCGCAAAAAGATGAGTCACGGATGTAGTTAGTTGTTGGTGAAACTATCAAATCACCAGTGTAGGTATTGACAGCCGACAGAGCGCACACGTATTGACAGCCGACAGAACGCACACGCGTGAAGCAGGTAGAAGGCAAATGCCCAACTGACTTGCATGGTAAATTACCGTGCTTAAATAGCATGCAATATGTGTACTTGCACACTATTGGTTAAATGTGGTTAAACGTGGTTAAACGGCAATTTCGCTTTTTTCTCATTGGTGCAACGTAAATAAATTTGAATTTAATTTACGCAATATGTCGGCGATTGATTTGTGTCGTTACAACACTTTCCTCTCTGAAAAAAAAAAGAAAAAAAATATTCCTCTCTGCGAGGCTAGATAAGAAATGCATGACAGAGTTCGAACCAAGTTAAGCAAAAATATGATGAACCATAAATGCTGGGCTAAAATATGTTTGTTGGTTGCTTCAACAATGATGTGATGCCAGGTAACCACTAGGAATTGCTACACAAATTGTTAGCTCTAGTGGACGGTCATAGCACGTGAGTCAAAAATAGAGCAGTGTAAGTTTTTGGAGCCGCAGCGTGAAGATTTCGAGGTAAATCGCCTCTGAATTTGCCTGTTTTAAGTTAAAACCTAAGCAGGTTGGATCGTTGTCAATGTGTTTGTATACGACCAAAGGAGCTAGAGAGCTCGACGTTGTAGTCATGACATTTGTAGAGTGGTCTTTGTGAAATAGATAAAGTTGAGATATGCATTGAAAGTGGCCTGTACCATGATATGAAGCTGATCACTACTTAGTGCTGCTACACGAAAGCGTTAGCTCTAAGTAGCTGGTCATACCAAAATAGGCAGTGTAATGTCATGTGTGAGAAATACATTATAATGTAAAATATATATAAATTAAAATTAAAGGTAATTGCATAAAAATATGTACACGAACATTGCCTCAGAGATGGCATAATACCAAAAAACTGTTCAAAAATGCTACACAATTGTTAGCTAAGAACAGCTGGTTATGCCACGTGAGACAAATACGAAAATTAACGTAAGGTTAAAAAAATTTTATAGTTAAATGTTAATGTTTAAAAAAAATTAATTACGCGTTATACAAAGCAGGTTATTGAGATTGTGGGCAGACGGAGCCTGAGACGTGTGTAGAAGGTTGAACGTTCTCAGGATCAGGTGGTTCGATAAACGGTTTTAACCTGTCTATGCTTACTGATGTCGGTGTAGCGCCTTGCATAATGATAAAGTATTTTGGCTGTCTTAGTAAAATCGGGTAAGGACCGCGATACTTGCGTTGTAGTGGTGCAACAGCATTATTGTTGCGAACGAGTACTCTCTTGCAGCTGTGGAGCTGTGGGTGAACGAAGACCGGACGAGGCGTGTGTCTCAGCTGCTGTTTGGACATGTTACCGAAATGAAGTCGAAGGCGGGTAGCTTCGTTTTGTGGGTCATCTTGTGCCGGTAGTAGACGTGGGTAATGACTAGGCAGGCGTAGATCCATGCCATACAAGAGTTGTGACGCAGACGTTTTAATGGATTCTCGAGTACGAGAACGCATGGCCAGCAGAACTAAAGGTGGTGCATCGACCCAGTTGCCATTAATGGACGAGGATGCTAAAGCTGCTTTGAGTTCCCAATGCATTCTCTCTACCATGCCATTAGCTTGGGGATGGTAGGCAGTCGTCTGGCGTAAGATGCATCTTATGTACCGCAAGGTGGTTTTGAAACGATCAGATGAGAAGCAAGTGCCTCTATCCGTGATGACCTCATTGGGAACACCATAATTGGATATCCATGCAGAGATAAAACCGTTAGTTACTTCGTCTGCAGAAATGGTGCTAAGAGGTAATGCCGCAGACCACCGTGTAAATCTATCGATCATAGTTAGAAGGTAGCTGAAACCTTGAACCTTTCTCAGATGAACAATGTCGATGTGGACGATGGCTAGGCGAGAAGTAGACCGAAAATGTTGCAACCTAGAACGAGTGTGACGTGTGATCTTGTTTTTCTGACAAATTGCACACTCTGAGACCCATCGTTTAACATTCTGCCTAAGTCTGTGAACCCAGAAACGATCTGTAAGAAGTCGGACAGTCGCTTGGCTTCCTGGGTGAGAAATTGAGTGAATTGAATCGAAAACCTTCCTCTGAAGGCTGGTCGGCAGAACTGGCTTGTTGGGCTGCGTACCCGTGAAGTAAACAATTGGTGAGCATTCCCACAGACGGCATATGAACTTGGTTGGGTGACGGGCTATTGATCTTTGAATGTGAATGTCACCGCGTTGTTCAGTTCGCAGGAGAGTTGGCGTTAGTGCAGGTTCACTGAGTGCCACGGAGTTGACAGTGAATGGTGACGGCGAAGGTGGTTGTAGAGAGACGTCTGGCCTGGACAGGGCATCTGCAATGAAGTTCTGTTTGCCCTTGACGTGAAATACGTCAAATTGCCATTCGCTTAGACGAGAAAGCTGTCTTTCCACTCTGGCAGGGTACTTGGCGATAGATGAAGTTGCGTTTCGAAGTAAAAACAACAAATCTGCTACTGCCAATGATGCTGATAAAATGGCGCACTGCGTCGTGGATGGCGAGAAGTTCTCGGCCGAAAGTGTCGTACCTCGTTTCTACTGGTTGAAGAGTACGCCAGTAGAAACTGATAGGCTTCCGATCTCCGTCGACTTTTAACCCAAAAGTGGGTTCCATAATAGCGAATTCAGGCGATCTGTCGAGTGTCACTGAATTAATGCCACGTATGCATTTAACGAGTTGATGGTAAGTCGAAGTAATTCCTCGTCTTCGGATGACCAAGCAATGATGGAATTCTTGCTAAGTCCTTTTCGGTTCCGCAGGTGCCTGCACAAAGGATAAAGTTGTTTTGGAAGGCCCGGAAGGAACTTGCGATAATAGTTTAGTACTCCCAGGATTTTCTGCAAATCGCTCAAAGTCCTTAGTGACTTGATATTCTTGATTGAATTCGTCTTTGACGGCAACGGTTGAATACCTTGGGCCGTGATACGATGCCCTAAGAAGTCGACGGATGAAGTTGCAATCTGCGTCTTGTCACAGTTGATCTTGAGTCCGTGAGAGGACATTTCGTAGATGTTTCGCATGAGATTCTAGATCTGGACTGAATACCATAATGTCATCGAGATATGACATACAATAAGTAGAGTCGTCGCGAAGTATGTTGTCTATGAATCTTTGAAATGTCTGAGTAGTACACTTAAGTCCAAAAGGCATGTAAAGATATTCAAAAAGGCCAAATGGAGTGATGACTGCAGTTTTCTCGATATCCTCTGGTGCTACCGGTATGTGATGGTACGTTTGTCTGAGGTCAATCACTGAGAAGAAATTGCTGCCGTTGAGTTTTTCAAGTAAAGTGTTGATATTTGGAATAGGATATGCATCATATTTTGTCACTGAATTTAGCTTACGGTAGTCTCCACAGGCTCTGTACGATCCGTTTGATTTGAGACTAAGTGCAGTGGTGACGCCCATGAACTTTTTGATGGTCTGATGATTCCCTCTTCCAAAAGCCTTGAGAATTCTTCTTGAGCAGCTTTCAGCTTAGCAGGAGCCAGTGGTCGCTTCTTGAGTGCAATAGGTTGTCCTTCTGTGACGATCTGATGCATCGAGTTGGATACTCGTAGCTCTGACTTGTTAAGATCGAAAAGCGATTTGTATTTTCGAAGGGCTGCTGATATCTCTGCTGAATGATGCACTGGGGTTGGCTGAATGACCTGTAACTCCAAACGCTCGGAGGCAAGTGTCCAAAAACTTTGTTCAAGTCCGGTGGAGGGGTCGATGATCATTTGATTGGCAAGATCAACAATGAGCCGAAATTTTAGAAGAAAATCAAGGCCTATTATATTATGTGAGACCTTGGCAATGATGAAGTTGTGGGAAAATTTACGTCGTAGACCTATGTTGAGTGTGCGGTACCGGCAGCCATATGTTGGTATGGGCTCGCCTGTAGCTGTTGCGAGAAGAACGCCTAGCGACATCTCGGCCATTAAATCACCTTTGAGAACTGAGACTGCCGCACCTGTGTCTACGATGTACTCTTCGCCAGTTTTGAAATCAAGAAGGTACAGAAGTTCGTTTGGCTGTTTGGCCGGGTCATGCAAACAAGTAGGCTGGTGATTGCGACCGGCATTGTCTGTTTGGTTCTCTATGTGAAAAAATTCGGCGTGGACGAAAAGAGTCGACAGGGATGTCGGATTGTAGTTGGCTTCTTCCCTGTAGCGCCGTTGATGCCGTTGATGCAGTTGATGTGCAGAAAGTACGGTCTTCTACCTCCTGCGCCAGACGTTTCCCGATACTGATGCACCCTTGTGCCTGCGGTCTGTTGTCCTTTCCGTCAGCTGTGGAAATTGACACTCATTCGGAAATTCTTCGGAACGACAAAGACAAACTTGGTAAGCATAAGAAAACTTCTGGTGGTTATAACACCAGTTCTTTGGAGCATATTTATTAAATGATTGCGGAGATCTCGATCGCCGCCTACCATTATAATTTGACTTGGAAACGAATTTTGGTCGAGCATTCACTTGATTTATTTTGGATTTGGTAATGCCCAATCCTTCTAGAACTTTGGCCATGTTCGCCACTGTTCTCTCTAAAGAGGAGATTCTATCATCTTGCGGGGGTGAAGAAAAGAATGATGGATTCACTTTGGGTTCCAAAACCCTATATTCTAACTCACATCTCTCAGATAAGTCATCTATAGAGAGAGTGTTGGGGAGCTGTCTGGCAAAGAGTTTTAATGTTTGGGGAAGATTGTTAATAAAAACAACCTTAGCCTCATGGTCAGAAATGTTGGTTTTATACCAACGTTTCCGTAATTCCCTCAGTATTTCTATGGGGCCAAGATTTGGCATATCTAACGGCGCATATTTGTTTATTATCTGCTCAGTTTCCGTGGGTCCAAGCAAGGATTCTACCTCGTTTTGTAGGCCCAAAATGGGATTAGGTAGCTTCCTAATGGCCTCAAGCTTAGGATAAATCTGTCGCTGCAATTCAGAAGGTAGTTTAGCAAAAACCTTTGACAGTTTTTGATGACTGTCATAATCAGGAAACGGGGAGAAAGCGGAGTCTACGCGTATAAAAAATAACTCACTATCTCCATCCCAAACAGGAACATCAATATCTAAAATTGGACCTGACATTTTAACAATCTTACGGGATCTTAAAAGCATAAATTAAAAGCAATATGAAAATATATAAATATACTTTAACGAAACGCTTACCCACAAACAGCTTCCACGGTTGAATAAGAGCAGAACAAAGAAGTCACTGTTTCCAACAATCCGAAGTTGAGTTGTTGAGTACGTACGGTGCCGTTTTGTACGTAGAAATGATGAACAAAGGACCCGTTGGTCTTTGATGCATATGTGTTATTATTATCCACACAAATCCACGAATATATACCCAACAGATTTCCCAGAAATCCACAATCAGGGTAAAGAAAACACAAATGTCAATCTATTATTATATCCCCCAACACAAACCACGAATATATATATATATACCCAAAAAAATTCACAGATGGCCACGATCACTCAAATCTTAATCGATTTTTATCCCAAATAGATGAAAAAGGAAGTCAATTTTATTTATACCAAAAAAATTAGAACAAAAATCAATATCCTGGCGCAGTCGCCAATTTTGTAAACGCCCCGGCTTCCAGTAAATGCCGTATGACGTTACAAACTCGGTTAAGGTGCTCTGAATAGAGATTTGTTACTGATAGGGGGCCCTTAATAGGGCCTGGTAATGCGTCCTCCTGAAGTCTTCAGAGTGTGAAGATGTCCTAGAGCCTTGGGTGGACTCTGGTTGAGTTGTCGCTCCCGTGGTTGAGCTGTAATCACGTTGTGGATGGCGTCCTGCAGGTTCTGCACTTAATTGGCTCGTCTCTCAGGTATCCCGCAACAAGATGAGTCACGGATGTAGTTAGTTGTTGGTGAAACCATCAAATCACCAGCGTAGGTATTGACAGCCGACAGAACGCACACGCGTGAAGCAGGTAGAAGGCAAATGCCACAACTGACTTGCATGGTAAATTACCGTGCTTAAATATCATGCAATATGTGTACTTGCATACTATTGGTTAAACGTGTTTAAACGTGGTTAAACGGCAATTTGTTTTTTCTCATTGGTGCAACG